>JAWPHD010004135.1:0-196163 GCA_037043455.1 Cyrtodaria siliqua
ACCCTATAACAAAATGTTCCCATTTTATTTGCCTTATTTTGATCACGACATTTGCTTACAAATGACTGTAACATTATTATTGGTCATATATATGTCACTTTATCATTGAACCCGAACATACACGGCTCTGTATCTCGTCTAATGACATGCATGTTATCAATCTCTACCCAGAGTTGTCGTTCCTTGCAGACACATACACCTCTGTCAACGTCTCATCAAATACCAAGAATCTTGTGAAACGATGAAAAACGATGGCAATGCAATATTTCTTGATTGCACTAATATTTTTTCTGAAATAACTTTATATAAAATGTTTAAATTACAAAAAAAAAAAATCGGCTTGAATGTTTGAAGTATACAGTAAATTATGCTCGACATTCTATTGCGGAAGAATAAAGGTTTGTACTTTGGTATATCACTCCGACGTCAAAAGATTCAAAATACGCACCACCAAATCGTTCCCATAGGGTTACAGTACAGCATTTTGCTTATCAGCACATAGCTCTTAACAACCTACCTTCAATTAAATTACTAACTAAAAATATATATCAAAATGTAGAAAATAAGTCGTGTTTCTTTCGACTGTTTACGTGTCAATCAGCAGCCGATAGCTGCTGGTGTTACGGTGTTGAAGTTTAATATTTTAGTATCATGTGATCGCATTCTACTTTTCTTAGACGTTGAAAGAGTCATTGTAATGGCCTCCTGGTGAAATGCTAAAGTCCAGACTCTATTGTAGAGCCGTAAGGCTCATTGAGTATGTTGGCGGAGGGACTATAAACCTTAGAACTACACACACACACACACACACACACACTGGAGAAATGCTAAATTATTTTTTCTCAGTATATATCAAATACACTTGCTGACACTTTATAACATTACTTGCTCTTTCATCAAAATGTTCCTTCATGAGAAAATGATATGTATTTCAATTAAAGGTAATTATAAACAACCATACAATACAGTTATCATTCATGTTGCGGTTTCTGGAAGGGAAGCTAGAGAGACTAGAAAAAGGGCGTCTTATAATGTTAATGATGCATGCATGCACATTTATGAAGCGTTCATAGAGCTGTACTAATAAGAGTGTGCGCAAGCCTTTAAGTGTTTGTTTTTTCTGGTTCCAAGCGATTAAGTGTATTTTGTGGTTCCAAGCGATTAAGTGGGTTTTTTCTGGTTCCCAAGCGATTGTGGGTTTTTTCTGGTTCCAAGCGATTATGTGTGTTTTTTTGTGGTTCCAAGCGATTAAGTGGTGTTTTTTTTATAAATTCAAATGCTACTGAGACAAACAACCATCTCGGAAACTTGATGACTAAACAAATAACACAAACAGTTAGTATGAGCAGGGACTGTAGGTATGCTATAAATGTCCTGGTTTGATAAGTTAAAGCCCCAAATACTTCTCCCAGGGAGAAAATTTGAGTTATAAGTTTCTAGTCGGTCGTAGCAGCATCTGGCCTGAATTTACAGGTAAAAGCCTCCTGAAATATGCGACTCCATAGCACCTCTGTATAAGACAGATGAATAATTTATACCAGCATAGTATAGATATTAGATGGTACTAAGCTGAACAAAACCTAATGAAGGAATTGAAAGAAAACGTAATCAAAATAAAAACATATACTATATGTATGGTCAACTACGGTTTTTAATATAAAAAAAAACACAAAAAATAACAACACTGAAACTTCATTCTCTATAATGATTTCAGCACAACCCATAAAAAGATACATAGTTTGAAGATATCATACTATATATTACTATGAATCTCAAAACTCATTTTGTCTGAATGTAAACATACTGTTTTTTGTTTTTTTTATAATGTTTTATACTTACAGTCTATCTTTCATCGAGGGAAAATCTTGACTTTATTTTACATCTATTTGTTGCATAAACTAGCATCATAGACTTTATAGGTATATGCTAACATATAGTTTTATGTTGATTTTAAATATATAATTGTTTGTTAATTTATTATACCTGGTACAGTTTTTATGCAGATAAATACAGTACTTCTTGGGTGTATCAACATTGCCCAGAAGTTCATGGTCAATAATGACCGCAAACTGTGATAATTGCCCACTAATCTGCAACACTACCAGCCTTCCCTGCCACTTGTATTTGGGGCTTTAACTGGAGTGTAAGGGCCAGTCAGGCTGTAAGGGCCAGTCAGGCAATACCTCCAATGTTAATAGATGTGCTGGAAACACTTCACCACGTTTCTCTGGCATACGAATAATTTCTATACCTGATACAGATAAATAAATAAAGTTTTAAGAATGTTCATATATTTTAAAAAATGCATGACTTAGTTTTTCGCATTAGTTCAATCATTAATATTAATTATAAGAATAGTATAAAACAAATTGTTTTTGCATATTATTAACTGTTGATTTAAGTGCACCAACACTATATTAAACCTATGGTAGAATAAGACGAAGAAATGAAAACTCACAAAATTATTTAATTATATGCAAGCAGGTTTAATGTCAAAATGATATGGGATAAATAAACCGAGACTCAATTATCAGTGCTTGATAAGTACTTTAAGATTGCCGTGAGTCGCTTAAATGTTATTTTTACAATGTGAAATATTCGAATACTTTGGGATGGGTGTTCTTCGTTTTTACTTATGATGTGTAATCCAAGGTATGTATCAGAGTTATCTCCCATTTAGTTAAAACACCATGTTTCATATACAAATAAAAGGATTTATAAAGAACATGGAAACACGTTATTAAATAAATGATCTTGGTTTGAAGTGTTAAAACCCACACAAAAATAACTGATAATAGCCTTGTCATTATAATGCAATAACGAACCAAAGTTTAAATTTTAAAATAACCCCTTTTACATTGAGGTAAGAACGAACATCTACTATCTAAAGCAGGCATATTAAAATATTATGCGATTTTTTTCTCTCAATTATCATTTGAAAAGAATGTCCTGTTATTTACATTGCTCATGACCGCTGCAGCATATAGTCTAGCATCTTTTATCATGTTATTTACTTGCTAAACTTATTTTTATCAGTATATATGAATTGGTTTGAACACATCGTAGCTTTATATTTAAAGGCACTAACCCGCCGAAATAACGGCAAAATTACACTTCAAAATCATTAATCCAAACCCTTTCCAGGTTATCAGGTCATAAAATAATAAAATAATGTATATGTGACGATAAAAAGTACAGGTTTACTCGCGGGTACTTAAAATATCCGAGATTGAATACGGATAAAATGAATTATGATTTGGTAACTCTTAATTCGACATTCAGTTTGGGGTTTTGGCTTGGCTGATTACAGCCATTTATATTGTGTCTAGAGAGTTAAGATTTTCAGAATATATAATAAAACTGGTCGTCAGTACTTTTAGAAATGGTATACATCTGTTGTAAACTTTGCCTGTTGATGGCGGGATAGGGACTTTTAACTAGTGTCATGGTATGATGTAGATAACATCTAACGAAGAAGAATAAAACAGAAGAATAGAAAATAAGAAACAAAACCAGTAGTCAACTTATATTCTCTATCATTTTGTTTTATTTGATAATTGTTAACCCAGTAGTTAATGTGTATTCGTTTTCATCTTTGGACACTCCAGGGATGTGTAATGTTAACGTTTACATTGGCTTGTTGTTGTGAGGAGCAATTATTTTTACGACAGTGGTGTAAGTCGACGCAAAAAGCCAAATGTAGTCCATAAATAAAAGTCAGCACCACAACGAAATTCTCCACTCAAACGTTTTGAGAAGATCCCTTGATGTGTTATAATTCTGTTTCACTTAGTAGCTGGTGTTCATTTCTAAATAAAGTTTATCTGCAATCGTTAAATTAACCGAACAGACTTTAAAACAAAATGCAATGGCCTATATTTGCAATGAGTGCGTTGTAATACAGTTTGATATGCATTGGGGAACACAACATATTAGTGTCCAGTTACTGATGTTGGGATTAATTTCAAAACATTTTTATATGCTGAAAAGATTGTTCATAATAAATTATACATGCAGCGATCATAAGGCATACGTACATAAATGCATACGTGCATACATGCATCCATGCGTCCATGCGTCCATATATTTGTTTAAATGCATTTTTATGGCATGCATGCATGTATAAACATTAGCCTAGTTGTAGAGCGTCGCCTCGCTTGCGGGAGGTCGTGGGTTCAATCCCCGGACGGGTCATATCAAAGACTTCATAAAAATAATACTAGAGAAGCCCTCTCGTTTGACGTTCAGCATATTAAAGGCAGTTCTAGGACTGGTCGGCCTGGTTTCAGTATAACTTAATGTGGTATCAAGTCATGTGTCTACGGTGCGATATTCCAGTGTGATTTGTTTGTTTTTTTGTATGGTGTTTTACGTCATTTTCAACGCATGTAAGGGTATATATGACGGTCGATTTATTCTGATGGAGGAAGACCACTCACGTTTCCATGGTAGAACCAGTACTGTACACTTCCCGCCATCCGTAAGAATCGACACTTCCTCACTTACAAGTCGAGCTCCCAGTGGGATTCGAACCCGCAGCGGTGAGAGGCGAAAGTGCGAGCATTGAGATCGCTGCCACAAGTAAACACCGACGTGATATACGTAACTCAACTATTGTTTAAAGCGACGTTAAAACTCATACATAAATAAATTGTATCCTTTCGATAATTCGAGATTGGAAACCCATTTTAAAGTAAGATAATAAATAAATAAATGTTCCTCCCAGATGAGTTGTTAAAGAAACTAACCCGCAAAATAAAGACATAATTATACTACAAAACCGTTTATTAAAATCTATCCGGGTTTTTACGTCATATAATACTGTATATATGCCGATTAAAAGTATAGGTTTATTAACGGGTTCTTAAAATACTCTTGATTGAATATGCGTAAAATGAATTATGAGTTGGTAACTCTTAACTCGACGCTTTTTGGGTTTGGTTTGGCTTTTTAAAGCCGTTTATATTGTGTTTATTGAGTTGGATTCTCAAAATATGGAAGTTATATACCTCGTTGTCAGTAGGTTAAGAAAGGGTGTACATAAGTTGCAAAATGTGTCTGTTGTTGGCGGGATAGCTACTTTAAATACAGATATATAACAAGGTTGAAATTACTAGTATATCAAAACGTCGTGTAAAATAATATTCTGAGGTAGTTGGTACTGGAGTATTTCTTTAGTTTCGGATAACACACGGTGTTTTAAAAACAGACAAGCACCAAAGCCATTTTCAGATGAACACTCACTAAATAAATGAAGTAGATTATGATAAACATTTGTACAACATTGTGTTTGATCTGTTTGCTTTCTCTTTACAAATTTGCATTATTAAATGAAATGTGAAATATATGTATCAAAGCATTTAAATTAAAAACAAATACAGTACAACTGAATTTTGAATGAGGGTTAGAATATGCTTGCATGCATGCAATCGCTTTCAAGAACCAGCATGTGTTGTTTTTTATCTTTGTCACGATTTTACATCAACTACGTGTAAATAACAATATGTACGGCTTGCAGAAATTTGTTTTACTGCTTCCCAGGGGCGGCTGTCTGTTCATGTATATTTAGATAAAAGTGTCTACAACCTCATAAAAAAATAATTATATCTCTAAAACATTAATTATTTTCAGGCACCACAATGACTCTCGGGTTACCAGCTGACTTAGCAATGTACGCAACTAGGTCAAACGCCTGTCAGATGACGATCATTTTGATGTGCTTTGTAACGACGATTCGTATTGGCTGTTGAAATCTGTCCATCAGAGAAATTCATCCGTGTGAAGAAACGTCTTCGTCATTAGCCTTAACGGCTTAGAACAGACGAAAACCGCTAAACCAACCGTGCTAGGAACCCGTGGTTGCTGTCCATAGCAGCACGGTTCTTCCTGGTATTGGGCTCGAGCTCGGGCTACTTATTCCCGAGCTGTTTGATTGGTATTATTCCGTTGAATTTTATTTAAATGCAGACGGAATAGACGATTGCATCAAACAACATGGCATCGGGTACGGTGCAATGGGGGCTGTTGTGCCTTGTTTCTCTTGTTGGATTAATTAATGCTCAGGAATCAGGTAATTAAATTCATACTATCTCACGTATTATATATCATAAATAATGGAACATAACGAGTAAATATTTTATATTGATTATATAAAAAAGTTTGGAAAATTAACCAAACAAGCTCCTAGAAAGGTTTGAATTATTTTACAAAAGTATTTTTTAAACCAATTTAAAATATCAACGAATTTATTATATATCTCACTGCATACGTCGCTCCGTGCAAAGTGTGCACACCTACTAAATATCTCATGTATCGATATAGGAAAGCAACTATAGTTACTTTAATTGTATTTAGTGAATGCTTCATCCACTTTGACAGCTTACTCTATGTAATGCAACTTTTATGCTTTTATTGCTGAAAGCCTGTTTCATTGACAGTTGGATGTATGAATAGGTTATCGTTTATATGTTTTAATTCTATGAACCCTAAGTGGAGCGCAGCGCAGCATTATATGAAATAAAATTCAAACTACAAACGAAAACCGGTTTACAGAGTCAATTATCAGTGTAAACTAAGTGCATGTCCTCGCAGTCGGATATTGCATGCGTTACTTTCAGTTTGAGGTATTTCACCGGGAATCTGTAGTTTATTCACCGGCTATCTGTAGTTTATTCACCGGGAATCTGTAGTTTATTTTCCTAGAGCTGGTGTACTATATTTGTTTTTTATTCAAACGTGTATAATTGTATAAGTGTACATGCATAACATACTATAATCCTGACTTCGATTGTGGCAGGTTGTAGCCGTAATAATCATACCTATTATGGTACCTGACATAGAGCTATGACGCGATCTATAGAAAATATAGGTTCAGAATATAAAACCATAAGAGCTATGATTCTAAATGCTAGATAGGTTGATGAGTTTGTGTCATTTGGTCTCGTCAAGATGTGTCATTTTTAAAAACGCCGGTGCTCAATGTTCTTTATTTATAAATTCGTGCATTTTGGTGTTTCGTCAAATTACGCCCATGGAACTAAACATTATTGTACCTGTCTGCACTATATTATCTCCTTCTAGACGACAGTAGATGTAGAACGATTTCCAACGGCGGGTTCTATGTACCCGACGTCGCCAAGGCATGTTACAAATGTTTCTGCCACAATGGCAAAGCCTCGTGCAAGGACACGAGCGATGACTGCGACCATAACTTACCCTGTGAAATATCCGATCGATTCGCTCCCTTCGGCGAATGCTGTCCCATCTGCAGGCAAGAAATGCAGGCAGAGGCAGGTGAGGAGACATCAAGTCTGGGAGACTTCGTACCGTTATACTTTGACATTTTGGTTATTTGAGATTTCGTACTGTTATATTCTTGACATTTTGGTTATTTTAGACTTCGTACTGTTATATTCTTGAAATTTTGGTTATTTGAGACCTTGTGGTTTTATATTCGTAACAGTTTGGTTACTTCATTGCGATGATAGTCTGTTTGTAGGTTCTACACAGAAATCTGGATATTAATCAATAATATCAATAGAAACAAGATAATACTAAAATTATATGAAAACAAGTTCATTCACTTTGAGTGAGTAACGTTGTCTACGTGGTGGGGTAATGGTTGTTTCCAACTATCGTATTTCTGTATGTTACAAAATATATGGCATCCGTATTACTCAGTACTTAATTATACCGGAATTATAATAACGAACAATTTTAAGGAATAAATAGGAAAAAATAGCTGCCATGTCAAGGTATAAGAGAGTTACGTATCTTGTTTTAATAGAGAAGATACCCTTAACTCGAGGTCTCCCGGAGTGTTTTTGTGTTGCTCTAGAAGGTCGGTACGGAATCAATATTTTGGAAAAATAAAGCAAATTAATATGTAACGGAGCTCAGAACAGATTTTAGTGAGCTCAGCTCTTACAGTGATACAGCTGACACATTTCAAACGTGACATGAGGACACGTGACATGAGGAAGGTTCAATGTTCATGATTTGAATTTGTTTCTGGTTTAAAAACGCTTCATCCACAATGTTGATTCCCAATAGACTGTAACATAGTGTCGCTAGAGTAGCATACTAACATGTTGATGTATTCTGCACATCTCCGCTTACCGTACATGTTGTATGAGGTAGACGAAAACGTACTATCATATGTATTTTTATATAGTTAAGTTGAACTCGATATCAAAAATAAAGATTTCCCTTGAAATCGCGTTTGGTAAGGCGGGTATTTTTCTGGGCCCAATACTTATATCAGTTTCTTAAAACTCATGCTACGAAACACCGTAGCGTGGGTATAACATAGAACAGCAGGAAGATTACAGCAAGTGGCTATTATAACGTGACCCATTGTTTGACGGGCTGTAGTAGCATGGTTGGCTGATTGGCGTTCTGATTTGTATGTATTTTTCTCTTCTGTTTCAGTCAGAGGCGAAAACGCGTTCGATGCAAATGCAGTAAGTATTGCCGCATTATATAAGATAACATGATACAATAGTCATATAGAAACGGTTAAAACTAAATGCACATCTTCTGTGCGGGTCTCTTTTTAAAAATATATACAAAAATGTATCCATAGATACAAAAGAAGAGAGATAAAGTATATAAATGAAAATGATGGTTGAACAATTGAAAAAGTGTGTGTACAGATTAAATCTTACTAAACACTTACATTATAATTGTAATAAATTGTTTGCTAATACAAACCAAAGCATGTTGTTTGCCATGTATTATGGCGTTAAAAACTGTCAACGACTACACTGACTTTTATTAGATTTTTCTTCTGAACAAGTTTATTTTGGTGGGTGTTTTATTTTCATTAAATTGCACGAACATTTCTACATTTCCATCATAAAGATACTACCGCATTGTTTCTTTGTCTATTCCAGCCAAGAGCGGAGGTAAGCTGTGTTTGTTACAATTAATATGTTCCGTCATAAACGCCGTATTGGTGGTATACATTTTTAAAACATGTTCAAAAGTATGGTAGACTGCGACATTTTATGAATGCTGACTTCTTTTCTTTTTAGTTATAAAGTTAAGTAAGATACTTCAAGAAGTTAAATGGTATCTAACACGCAAATGTACGACTCCGTTTTCTTGTAACTATCTTTACAGAACTGTTATAGAGTGCCATACTCACTTTGAAGTCCTTTGAATGTTCATACTCATTAGTTTTACTTGAATGTTATTAGATGTACAATCGCCTTTTTGATACACGTTAGTAGGTTATATATGTTTTCGACATTGAGGACTATGCTGGCGGATCCCTACAGTAATCACTCTGTACGTCCGTATGTTCGGCCTTCCGTCTGTCCGTCCGTAAGGTATTTGGTTTCCGTTCCATTGCATTGAAATCATTTATGATCACATGGTAAAGAGTAAGGGGATAAAATGTCCAAGGTGAGAAGATAAACAATATTTCTTTTTGAAATCAGTAGGTCAAAGGTCAAGTTTGCCATGCCACAATAATGATAAAGGTTATCCGCACACTAACTCTTCAACACCTGTAGCCCCGTTAATCAACGTATCACAGAAAACGGGCAGTTGTGAGAGAATGATCTCTATTTAATTAAGGGCCAACAGCTATAAGGTCAAGGTCGCTATGACTAGATAATGGAAACCACAATCTAGAAAAACTTAAACCTGCTGTATTCAGACGCCGCCAGCTCCCCAGACTTTCGTCACAGTGAGCTAAATGGAAAATAGCGCTTTAACCTCTGTAGCAACTTGCATTGCATTATTAGACTGTCCATGGTAATAAAAAGGTCACTGTAGGTCAAAGGTCAAGGCTGCCATGACCAGATCATGAAAACCCTTTTTGTACGATAACTCTTTAACCTCTCTAGCCAAGTTCATCAAATTCCACATGTACTCTCATGTAAACTTTGCACACCGCGACTAAAGGTCTTTCAATCCATGAAACTACCAAAACAATAATTCAAAATCCACATATATATTCATTTCACTCAATTTGAATTGTTTACCTGTCACCGGTAGTCACATTCGAACTTTACCTGTCACCGGAAGTCACATTCGAACGTTACCTGTCACCGGAAGTCACATTCGAACTTTATCTGTCACCGGAAGTCATATTCGAACCTGTGATAAAGGATAGTAAATACATGTTAACAACACAACCCCAACTAAATGTATCATTATGCCAAGGAAAATTGTTTGAGTTGACAAAGTATCTACTTAATAACTCACGTCTGTCTTTACAGGGAACTGTTTCAGATCAGAAGGCAGGAGGAGGACTTTCTGCACCTCAATGGCCTTCACAACCCATGACTGCTGTAAGTAGCAATACAAAGAGTCACATGGCCTATCAATTAAAATGTTACTACACACAGAGTCATGTGTACATGTAAACATCGAGACCAGACTATGTATATTGCTTACTGGAAGTTAGAGCATGCCATGGTATAATTCCGCCCTTTAGTTATTCTAAATTAAACGATGTAATGCTTTGCAGTCATGAAACGAGTTTTCAACAACCATACTTTACTCATGACACTTTAAATGTAGATTGTTAATGTGTCCACTCTAAAGAAATCATGATTTGTACCAGCATGCATAAATCTTGTAGCATGGTCGCTGACATTTCCTTTGTATTTGCACGCTTGTAAATCATTTAATTGAAAATATCAGAATGACTGGTGTACTCTTTATCGGAAGTATCATATGAAATGAACATGCTTCAAAACAAACAGAGTATGGTCTCATCTCGTTGGTTGATTAAAAAAAACTCGCTGAGCTACGCCCATCTAGATGTTTAATTCATCCAACTCGATGAGACCATATTTTATCTATTACTTAACAAATAAACTGTCCATTGGCGAAAAACGACCTATATTGTAGCCACATTCATGAAACTTTACAGAGAGAATGTCCACGGTAAAACAATGATCCCTGTATATGTTGGGGTCAATATGTTTAAGGTCAAGGTCATTATGACCTGATGTATATAACTCGTCAAGACGTGTAGTCACACTCATGAAACTTAACAAGTGAGCCAGTCCCCTATACATACTGGAGCAAATAGCTTTAAGTTCAATGTCACCATGACCTGATAATGAAAAACATTGTTTGCTCTATATAACTCTTCCAAACTTCTCTGCCAGTCTTAAGCCTGATTTCCGCCCGGCCAGTATTTAGCATGAGTTCCAGTCGGCCAGTCTTTAGTCTGGTTTCCTGTCTGCCAGAGTTTAGCCTGGTTTCCAGTCTCTCACTGTTTAGCCTAGTTTTCATTCTGCAAGTGTTTAGCAAGAGTTCTAACGTTATTCCATGTGTCTTTATCCTTGGTTTCTGTCTGTCAGAGTTTAGCCTGTGTCCAGTATTTCAGTTTTTGCAGGGTTCCAGTCTGCTTTAACTTGGATTCCAGTCCGCCATAACGTTTGTCTATATAACTATTTTACGTTGACGGAAGGTGTGTGCGAGGTAAAGCACGTGATAAGGCACTACTTTAGGCAGGAATAAGAATGTCTTACATTACAATATCAACATAATGTGTGTTTTGTTTATATTTTAGGGAATACCCGGACCCCGGGGATCAACTGGCCCGTCCGGCGCACCTGTAAGTACTCTTTCACTGTTGTAATATTTATACAAACAATACAAACACTTTTCAAATATTACTGAAAGTTATTAATTGTATAAATTTACATATATAGAGGATCTGACATGAGTTGTCATTTCATACAAAATTGTATTAAACGAGTTCAGGAATTTGTGAGGCGAGCTTAATAACAAATTCCTGGACGAGTTTAATAAAATTTTGTATGAAATGACAACGAGTGTCAGGTCCTTTTTATCACATGGCTCAAAAACGACAAGAAACCACATTATTGCTTGTGTCGAATCTACATACGGTGGACTGTTACCCTCACAACATCGCCGATTCAGTGCTATATCGACGGACTCCACGGACTAAAGGGTGTTCCTGGACATTGACTAGACGAACGTACTGACAATGCACTTCAACGACCGACTGAATCGGTCGCCTTGTATTACACATGGTTAATATAAGGAAATACGTAATGGGTATATTATACGGAATACAAGCAGTTCCATGTGATAAAATGATAAAAGTATATTTTAAACAGCAGTCCTTCCGACTATCGTAACGTATTCTTTAACAGATTTTTACTGGAAATTTGTATTACTTTCAAATACCAAAATATTACTTTTTTTGTTTAAAACTTCGTTTGTACCGATGAACATAACATTACATTTAAACGTTAAATTTTCGTATGTGCACCATTGACAATTAACTAGCGTTCAAATCATGTAATATGAGTGCTAAATGTACATTTGTTATTTCGTAAATGTGGTTGTTGTCAACTAACCAACGTTTAAAACATTATAAATATTCCTTTTTTTTTAATATACATATTTGAATAATTGTAAAGTTATAAATACAATGTATATATATTAATAAATACTTGTTTATTTTAGGGACCACAAGGATTTTCTGGTCCCCGTGGAGAAACTGGTGAACCCGGATATCAGGTTTGCTATTTGATATTGTTCATTTTATAAATTAACTACATTTTAAACATTTATAAATTACTTTGACCGATAAATAAATAAAAGTGTATCTATCTTGTACGATGCTTACTTGTTTCATAGCCGATGGAATTTTCTTTAAATATGTCATATTTTAAACTCAGTAGTTTTTTTTAATGATAACACAGTGGCGAGATCTAAACTGAATACTGAGGGGAGAGGTGGGTGGTGGGTTGGAAGACGGGGTGCAAGGGTTATTTATGTTAAACTGTTTTATCTGTTCTTCTGAACTAATATCAATTGTTATATTGTATTGGTTAATTTAATGTTATATGATGTTGGCGAAATTCATTTTGTGTTACCGGTTATTGAGAATATGTATTTGCTGTTATCTGTTACCCACAATCTGTATCGAGTGACGAGAAAAAAATTACCCCCACCCCACGTATAGTAAAAGTTATTTTATTTAATAACTGTTTTTAGCATTTTTAATTCTTTGTTATCTGTTATCATCAAATTCTATATTTTGTTATCCTGTAATGAGACCCCTTTGCTCCCGCCACCCTTTCAATACTAGCTAAAGATAAGTTTTCCAAATGTAGTTAGAAAGGGTGAGATTACTGGAAACAAAAATCTCGACTCATGCAGCATGAACATGTCCAGAGGGCCTCATGGTAGATTGACTAGTTTCAAATGAGTTCTCTCGTTAAATAAAGTCTTTATTATTATTATTATTATTATTATTATACTAATTAACTTATACAGAGAACTGCTTTCAGGCACTTTGTTTTATAATATTGCTCGAGAGATAGTATCTATTACATCCACTGTGACCGTCACTGGGATGAATATTTATATAGTTCATCACTTTACTAGATATGGAATACAGTCTGTTAACATCATTTGGATCTCTGCTACTTTAGCGTTATTGTCATCTAGTGGTAGAGCGTTGGACCCACGATCGAAAAGTCGTGCCCAGGAGGACATCGAGAGTGATTAAAATAAGTTCATAGAGCTTTCGTGACAAACGATGTACAATCTGTAATACAGTTCCATTTTATTTCAGGGCTCAAATGGACCCCGGGGTCTTCCCGGACCAGCAGGACCACCAGGTATTGATGTAAGTATATTGCAGTGATTTTTTTAGCAACACAACTATTGTCTGGTCTAGATGTTGACGTTTTAAATAATTACTAAAGAAATTAATATAATCCCATGTTATGCAATACATATAACGGGTACAATCAATGACAAACATGTTAATACTATGAAAGAGTTATTTGATACTATAGATTTTAGTCTTGTTTTCTAGATTTCCTAAAAGAAATCAGACTATATAAATCATTATAATGTGTACTTGTATATATATATACTTGTTTATATACCCGTTGACGGGCATTTGTTGATTTACATATATAGTTTATATTACTACCATATCATCCTTTATTTTTTAATAGTTTTATCTTTATATATTTACATTAATTTTTAATTACTACCTAATTTCTTCATCTTTCGTCGGTTTTTGCGCACAATATGACCTATTTATGTGTCGACGTGCCGTAAAACACCATTCATTCATTCATTCAATGACAAAATGCATCTACAAACGATGTCTGATTGTGTTGGTTTTAATAATTAGCACGTGTTGATTACCAGATAACAAACACGTGTTGATTACCAGATACCAAACATTCATCGTCATATCCGTTTAACAACCGGTTAGATATAACGAATTTAGAATAACTAGAGGAACGCGTTACTACCACGACACAAGAAAGGCGTCGTTTTGATGCTAATGCCATTGCAAATGCAATGCTTTCCAGTGTATTTTATCGGTTACGGAAATTGCCGAGGCACTTCCGATTGAATTCAAACCTTGAGGAATACCGCGGTGGTTTTTTATTTTTGATGAATCGCTTCAAATGTTTCAAATAATTAATTATAATTTCTTTACAGGGTGACGAAGGTTTGATGGGCGAAATGGGACCACCCGGACCAAGTGGCAACGTCGTACGTGTTGATTATTATTATAAAGTTTATCATGTAGAATCGATAAAAAAATCAGTCGTTCCCTGTAGGATAAATAATCAGTCGTTCCCTGTGGGCTGAATCAGACTACAGCACTTCACTATACTATGTGCACATAAAAACATATGTTTAGCAAACGAATTACGTACTATACTTATTATTATATAACATTTTAAACAAATTTTATGATGTACAATAATGACAAATATTTAGTTTGCATATGTTTGCATATTAAGTAAGTGTAGACTGTATTGAATCAATAGTATAATAAAACCTATGGTTATTGAATCAATAGTATAATAAAACCTATGGTAGATTACAGAAGACAAATTTAAAACTCCAATTTTTACTACTTTTTTTAAAATTAGAGCAGGTTTTCTAAATCGAACTAGACACATTCATCTAGGTTTTTATTGTAATGCTTGTAAATATTTCAAGATGTCGTACATTCAACTTGACAACGCATCTAGTTCCAATCTTTTCAGATACGCTATTTCTAGAAATACCTCTGTCTACCTCTAGTACACTATGTTTGCGTTCTTCCGTTGTAGGGTGACTCTGGCAAACCCGGAATGCCAGGTATTCCCGGACCAAAAGGACACAGAGTAAGTATGCATGCTTTTATAAGACATAGAGTAAGTTAAAACACAGGGAATGTATACATGGTTAGTAAGTACTAGTAAGTAAGTACTAGTAAGAAAAGTACTAATAAGTAAGTACTAGTAAGTAAAGAACATAGAATAACTATCATACATGCTTTTATAAGACAAGGAGTAAATATACATGCTTCTAAAACACAAGGAATGTATACATGGTTAGTAAGTACACATTCGTAAAGAACAGAGAATAATTATTATACATGCTTTTATAAACAAAGAGTAAAAATGCATGCTTCTAAAACACAGCCAATGTATACATGATTAGTAAGTACACATGCTCAAATGACACAGAACAAGTATTCATTATTGTATACATCGTTAACATATAATATACTATATAGAGTATAGAGTAAATAGTCATGCTGTTATATGACCTGTAGTAAGTATACGCTATATCTTAAGACACAGAGTAAACATACCTGCTTCTAGAGGACACAGAGTAAATATACACGCTGTTATATGACCAATAATAAGTATACACTATATCGTAAGACACAGAGTAAATATACATGCTTCTAGAGGACACAGAGTAAATATACACGCTGTTATATGACCAATAATAAGTATACACTATATCGTAAGACACAGAGTAAATATACATGCTTCTAGAGGATATAGAGTAACTATACATGCTGTTCTATGACCAATAATAAGTATACTATATCGTAAGACACAGAGTAAATATACATGCTTCTAGAGGACATGGAGTAAATATACATGCTGTTATATGACCTATAGTAAATATACGCTATATCGTAAGACAGAGAGTAAATATACATGCTTCTAGGAGACATGGAGTATATATTCATGCTGTTATATGACCTATAGTAAGTATACTCTATAGGCATACAGGAAGTAAATCACTGTGGTATTCATGCTGGTGTAGTCGAAAGGAGTTCCCAAATATATAATCCCTAACTTTTTTTGTGATAAAAGGCATTTTTGAGTATTTAAGGCCTGTTTTTCTGGCTGAAATGACTTTATTGACTTGTTTGTGATAGCTAAAAACCATTTGCATGGTTGTATGATTATTTTATTTGTCAACTTGACAGTTTTGAAAGTGAAAGTAGAACACATTTAAGAGGTGCCGAATGAACGCAGTTTGTTCACGGTATCAACAAAGATCAGAATTTTATTTTCTTATATGCCAAATGACCCCTACTATTCTCAGCAGTTTTCTAGAGAGGCAGGTCTCATGACTAAGAACATGTAAGTGAATCTTAGTTTGAACTTCATTTTGAAAAATGGCTAACTAGAAAGCTTGGACAATATTTTATTGGACTCAATGGGATTTGATTTACTTCTGGTACACCTATATTGTAAGACACAGAGTAAATATACGTGCTTCTAGAGGACATAGAGTAAATATGCATGCTGTTATATGACCTATAGTAAGTATACGCTATATTGTAAGACACAGAGTAAATATACATGCTTCTAGAGGACATAGAGTAAATATACATGCTTCTACAGAACATAACTTAAACTACATGCTTCTACAGGCATAGAGTAAATATGCTTCTACAGGACATAGAGTAAATATACATGCTTCTACAGGATATATATTAAGTCAATCTGCTTTTCGATATACAACTTACATACAGGAAGTTGTATATCGAAAAGCAAGTTGATATTAAGTATACATGTTTCTATAGGACAAAGAGTAAATATACTTGCCGCTTGAGGACATAGAGTAAATATACATGCTTCTACAGGACATACAGTATATATACATGCTTCCATAGGACATAGAGTATGGTAACATCAGTACATGCTTTAAAAGCGCTCTAAAGTGTGCTTCAGTTTACCAAACGTTGTAGACACACATACACACGATACACATACATACTTTTTTTCACACGCATTATTATCTGATTCAATAAAAACTACATTTATAAATATGTTCGTGTATTTACGTTTTATTTGATTTTGTATTGTAGGGTATGTTTGGCAGGGCTGGTCTTCGTGGCGAAGCCGGACGACCGGGAGACAAGGTAGGCAGCAGTACAGAGCAGTTACTGTACAAACTTTAGACACAGTTCAAACATACATACATATATACATACATGTATACATTTAGAAACGAAACACTATACAGGGTGAAATTAGCAATTTCTAAATATAATGTGAATTACATCGTATATTTGAGAGAACGACAGTTGTATGTAAAGCTGCTGCTCTATTTGACTCATGTAAATATAATAAGATAGTTGTTAAAGAAACTGCGATGAATTGCAATTGATTAATACTGAAAGGAAAAAGAAACGCGACACGGGAATTTCCGCTATATATTGTAGCTGCTAATCGAATGGTACATGGCTACGTAATAACTTTCCTTTCGGACAAAAGACTAAAACAACACGTAACACAGCAAATAGTATTCCTGCAAAGTTCCATTATTGACAGAGTACGCGTTTGGCGCAAACGTAGAATGCAAAATTTTGCAAACTCTTTACGTTAAATACAGTACTGAACTGGCTCAATTTTTCAAAGAAGAACTTCAACATTTATGAATTTTCTTGTTACAAAGTGTACTGTGATTAAAACATCTACAACATCACCGTTGTGTCCTTTCTCTAACTAACTGCAACGTGTTTTTTTTACAAAACATCTTGGGATTTCCTTGGAATATATATGGAATTAAGTGTGCAGTATATATAATATATAGCATAAATTCCCGTGTCGCGTTTCTTTTTCCTTTCAGTAGTGGTATATACAAGCCTTCTCATTGTATGAGCTCACTTCAGACAAACTGCATATTTATATTTGGAAATGTATTGTTTGTAATAGCTACACTTTGTGAAATTGTATGCTTTAACCTCGGGCTTTTAAGCCTATTGGACATTTGAAAGATATCTATCTATTAATATAAGCAGAAAAAATGCATTTCTCAGTCTTATGGTCTATAATGGAACATATTGTTATATGAAGTTTTATAAAAAAGACAACGGACACAACTTAAACTTGAATTTCGGTCAATATCACGTAATATGTATCATCCCAATGAGTATCATTGTACAACAGCATATTAATTGGCGTATTTCTTAGGGAGACGCAGGATCAAGTGGCCCCCCAGGACCGAATGGACCCGTTGGACCCGTCGGATCGCCAGGAGAACGCGGACGTGATGGCTCACCAGGACCTTCTGTAAGCAAATACAATGATAGAGATATAGATATTCGATGTTATATTGATCGAATATACACTGTCGAACTGTGTCATCGATAATGATTAAATAATTATAGGTTATTAGACTTGTATTGGGACATATGCACGAGTTCTTCCGCGTAACAATGCTATGATACGCGACTTTGGGAGCGCAATATTTACACGCGGAAGAACGAATGCATACATCCCAATACAAATGTATTAACCTTTTTATTTCATACGCATTCCTAATATAAAAACGAATAATTAGAACAAAACAATAGGTTTTTACATTTTAAAGACATTTATTTTGAAACAAACATACTGTCGTAACATCATAGGAATTTTCACAATGACACACAAATACTATAATGTTTACATCATATGACAAACTGAACTGCGAATTGCACCAATCCCTAACGAGTGTGTAAAACAGTAATTCCATTACAACGATTTTACAACACGCCAATCTGACACGCCAATATGGGCGAATCATTGACATTTCCTGTTGCACTGAAAGTAAACGGAGCTTGTAAATGCGTATACAATAATTATAGGTTATTAGATTTGTATTGGGATATGCACGAGTTTTTTCGCGTATTAGTATTGCGCTACGTTAGGAGCGCAATATGTATGCGTGAAAGAACGAGTGCATGTTTCACAATATAAATCTAATACACTTTGTATTGCATACATATTTATATTAAAACAATAAAATATGTTGTAACATTTAATTCTCACCAAACACATTTTAAAAACGGCGGCGCCTGTTCTTGCAAAATCGATATGTCACATTATAAACATTAGTATTATGACATGTGTATTCCCAGAAAAATTAAAAAATGCAAGAGTAGTTCCTATATATAAATCAGGTGATGCTAATGATCCCGGTAATTACAGACCAATTTCTATTTTACCCACATTATCAAAAATACTAGAAAGACATATAGCCAATCAGTGTATTGAGTATCTGGAAATGTATGGTCTAATTTATAGGGGACAGTCAGGCTTTAGAAAATCTCATTCCTGCCATACAGCATTAACACAGTTAACAGATATGTTACTGCAAGAATTGAATAATGGACATGTCACTGAACTTGTTTTTATTGATTTCAAAAAGGCATTTGATCTAGTTAACCATGAACTTTTGTTGGCAAAACTTAAAAGTTATAATTTTGATAAATGCACTTTAAAATGGTTCAACTCGTACCTTACAAATCGATACCAGAATATACAAATTTCGACAGAGCTTTCAAAGCCTAATCTTATAAAAACAGGGGTACCACAAGGGTCAATACTTGGACCACTTCTATTTATTATGTTTGTCAATGATCTACCACTTTATGTAGAAAATGCAAACACAGACATATTTGCTGATGATGTAACATTGTCTACGTCTGGTCCTAATCTTGAAATTATACAAGAAAATAGCCAGCTTAGTCTCAAACAAACAGAGCAATGAGCTAAGCAAAATAAAATGTTAATAAATGAAATGAAAACAAAATATATGATTATAGGTACATCTCAAAAGTTGTCTAAACTTAATAATGAAGTAAAACAATTATATGTTAACAGTACAGCAATAGAAAATGTACAGAGTCAAAAATTATTAGGGGTATATATTGATAAAAGCCTGTCATGGGACGTCCATGTTGATAATCTTTGTACTTCTTTAACAAACAAAACTAATCTTTTGTGCAAAATCAAGAAATTTCTCACACATGAAACAAGAATTATGTATTACTATGCATATATACAACCAATTTTGGATTATGGTGACACTATTTGAGGAAATTCCTCTAGCAACAATATTAATAGAATCCAAAAAATCCAAAAAAGAGCTGCTCGGATCATCCTTAATAAGCCATATGATGCATCTTCAAAACCCTTATTTAAAGAGCTTAAATGGTTAAATGTCCATGATCGAATACAATTTCATAAAGCAGTGCAGGTTTACAAATGCGTCAATAATCTTGCTCCAGACTATCTTACATCTTTGTTTCAAAAGGTTCATTCCTCTTATAAATTAAGGACTTGTTCAAATGGTGATCTAATCGTCCCGAAACATAGGCTAAGTATATACAAACAAAGTATTCGTTATTCTGGTGCTGTCATATGGAACTCGATCGCACCTCCAATGCGACAAGCCAAACATATCAAAGAATTTAAAAAGAAATATTATTCCTATCTTTTAGGTAATACTAGTTAATTTTAATTTGCTTGCATTTGGTTAAGTACTTTAAAATAACTTTAAAAGATTTATATATAGGGACTTTTGATTTTACAACAGTAAACTCTTCAGAATTGTATAATATTGTATGTATATAACCATGTGTGTGTGGTACATGTTTCTTCATTTGATGGCCTCAAGGGAGAACAATTTGTAAATTGATTGAGTTACCATCATTAAATAAAGCATTTATTATTATTATTATTATTATTATTATTATTATATTTATTTGACACAAACATATTGTCGTTACACCGTGGGACTTTTCACAATGAAATCAACATTCACGTTTACATCACGTGACATAAGTTCTTAGAAATGAACAGAAAATGCACCAATCACCAACGAGTATACATTTTACGGATGGCGGGAGGTGTACAGTACTGGTTCTACCCAGGAAAAGTGGGCGGTCTACCTCCACACAAAAAAAATCATATATAACCTTACATTTGTTGAAAATGACGTAAAACATCATACAAACAAAAAACATTACACACCCAATATGACTTTACTACACGTCAATATGAGCGAATATTGACGTTCCCTTAATCCTCCACTACTCATATGACAGAAAATATAAAACACAACTATTTATATTTTTTGGTGTAAGTCGCAGGACTGACCGACTGTACGTACCATTTAATTCACAATACTTTTACAACCCATACAATCTAAATTCAATCATCATTTCAATAACATTTATCTGAACCCTTACTAATTTTAATGTTATATCAACTGTTATTATAACATAAAATACAACTTGCCCCGAGTCCAATGACTCGTAATGATAATTTTTCAATAAATAATTTACAATATTCTCTGACCCCGAGTCCCGTGACTCCCAGTCAGGCACATCTAATCCTGAGTCAAGTGACTTTCCATTAGATTTACAAACTTCTTAACAACATCTAATCCTGAGTCAAGTGACTCTCCATTAGATTTACAAACTTCTTAACCACGAGTCACACGACTCGCGCTCATACATCTACTTCTGAGTCCAGTGACTCAATTCTATTTGAATCCAGTGACTCTATATTATATTCCTGAGTCCAGTGACTCTAAATTCTATTTGTGAATCCAGTGACTCAATTATATTCTGAATCCAGTGACTCAATTCTACATATAATTTACAATACTTTTACAACCCATACAATCTAAATTCAAATCATCATCTCAATAACATCATTTATCTGAACACCTTACTAATCTCAGTGTTATATCAACTGTTATTGTAACATAAAATACAACTTTCTCCGAGGCTAATGACTCATAATGATAATTGTACAAAAAATAATTTACAATATTCTCTGACCCCGAGTCACGTGACTCCCAGTCAGGCACATCTAATCCTGAGTCAAGTGACTCTCCATTAGATTTACAAACGTTTAAACCACGAGTCCTCACGACTCGCACTCATACATCTACTTCTGAGTCCAGAGACTCAATTCTATTTTGAATCCAGTGACTCTAAATTATATTTCTGAGTCCAGTGACTCTAAATTCTACTTCTGAGTCCAGAGACTCTCAATTATATTTCTGAATCCAGTGACTCACGTCTACATATAGTTCACAATACTTTTGCAACACATACAATCTAAATTCAAATTATCATCTCAATAACATCATTTATCTGAACACCTTACTAATCTCAGTGTTATATCAACTGTTATTGTAACATAAAATACAACTTTCTCCGAGGCAAATGACTCAAAATGATAATTTTACAAAAAAATAATTTACAATATTCTCTGACCCCGAGTCACGTGACTCCCAGTCAGGCACATCTAATTATGAGTCAAGTGACTCTCCATTAGATTTACAAACGTCTTAACCCCGAGTCCTCACGACTCGCACTCATACATCTACTCCTGAGTCCAGAGACTCAATTCTATTTTGAATCCAGTGACTCTAAATTATATTTCTGAGTCCAGTGACTCTAAATTCTACTTCTGAGTCCAGAGACTCTCAATTATATTTCTGAATCCAGTGACTCACGTCTACATATAGTTCACAATACTTTTGCAACACATACAATCTAAATTCAAATTATCATCTCAATAACATCATTTATCTGAACACCTTACTAAGTTATATCAACTGTTATTATAACATCAGATACATCTCACAATAATCCTTTTACAATTCTCTGACCCAAATCACGTGACTCCCAGTCAGACACATGTAATCCTGAGTCAAACGACTCTTCATTAAATTTACAAAACTTTTTAGTTACACGACTTGCATTCATATACATCTACTTCTGAGTCCAGTTATTCTCAATTTTTATTCTGAATCCAGTGTTATTATAAACACCTTGCATGAACCATGCAAAACTTCAAAATATGAATCAATTCAATATATAAAATTAAAATATCTTATCTATTACAAATTCACTTAAACCTTTTAATTTCCTTAAAATAAATTTTACGTCTATAGTCGGCCGTACCTTTGACTGAATGCCTAACACATTCCTTTGTGCGTTGCACGGGCACTAACTGCAACGCCACCTATGATTACTTTTATATCAAGGGAAAGTAATTTTCATCTAATTCTTTCACAATCAAACGTTGAAAATTACATTTTCCTGTTACATTGAAAGTAAACGGAGCTTGTAAATTCTTATGCAGTAATACAATCTCACCGATACTGATACTATCTGGCTGCGTTTATTGAACGGCAAACTAAACTTTTACCGGGATTTCAAACACAGCATACTTCAATATAATGTCTTGTTTGTTTTTGGTGTTTTTTATTAGGGATTGTCTGGAAATGACGGATCCAATGGCGAGAAAGGACCTCCAGGATCGGTTGGAGCCCCTGGATCACCAGGATTCCCAGGATCATACGGAGCGAAGGTAAGCGTTTAAAAGCACTTTACTCGAATAACATTTAATAGCTAAAACTTTGCTTCAACTAAATATTTTGTGATTCATTTTCGTCAATTTATAAATACTTATTCGAGCGTTGATAGTTTATATTTGTAGTCATTGCACGGTGAATAGCCTACCGAACTGATTTTATTCACATTGGTCCGTATTCATAAAGCAGCTAAATTAGAAAATATGACGTATTATATATGTCAAAATTTAAGTTTTGTCTATATTTTCTCAGCGACACTACAGATAATCTATTTTAAGATAATTATTTAGCTGTGGATTTAATGTATCCCGGCATAGCATTATTAACGATATAAAGAAGATGTGGTGTAACGAAAGAAAAAGATGTTTAAAAAATTGATACATTTTGCTAAGAAGCTTTATGAGTACGGACCCTGGTATATAGAACAGTAGCTCTTTATAAAATATACAAGAAAGTAAGCGAACAACAGTATACTACCGTTATAATACAATTTTATGAATATAAAATTAAAATATGAAAACACATAAATAACAAAAATACATCTGATCATTGGATGTGTTCATCTGTTGACCGTTTAGGGAGATGCGGGTCAGCATGGTTCACGCGGTTTAATGGGCTTACCCGGACCTGACGGACAGAACGGAAATCCAGGTCAGCCAGGAGAGCCAGGTCCTGCTGGCCAGCCAGGTTCTGACGGCCAGCCCGGAACCAAGGGAGATACTGGTCCATCAGGAGCACCTGGTGGGCAAGGATTCCCAGGATCACCCGGTCCTCCAGGCCTCTCAGGCGACGCCGGCGCACCCGGACCTAATGGCGATGAGGTATGCATTATTGAGATTATATATATTATTGAAAATACTTAGTTTTATTAGGCTAAAACACAGTCACGTGAAAGTCATCAGTTTGTCAAAAATCTTTTGAGAATGACGTTACGCTTCTCCCTGAGATTATCCTGATTGTTAAGTTTATTATGTTTATTCTTATTGTTAAAAACAGTGTTCGTATTTAACGTATAATGCAATAATTTTCTTATTCTGACACTGTTTCTTACCTCTGACTACGATTTAGTATCATAAAACAACTTCTGTTTAAGTCAATGATTAAAATTGTTTAATTTTGTAAAAGGGAGCGTATTTCTGACATACGGGTAATAACATATATATATAGACGATCTTACATGAGTACTCGTTGGCAAAATGATATAATGCGAGGCTCTTGGCGAGCATTTATCACATAACTCACATATCGACTTTTATTGCACTTTGTCTGTCGCTTTAACACGCGAAACCGACATAAACCGTGGGAATTGGATCATAGTCATTATAGATTTTTTTGACAACGCTTACTAGGCTTATTTGCATACTTATACAACTAGTTATAGAGTGGTGTTATTCCACACCGTAAGTTATGTGATAAAAAGCAATATGTAGTGTGATAAAAAGCAATATGTAGTGTGATAAAATGCAATATGTAGTGTGATAAAAAGCAATATGTAGTGTGATAAAAAGCAATATGTAGTGTGATAAAATGCAATATGTAGTGTGATAAAAAGCAATATGTAGTGGTTAAACCACTTATATCTACTAGGAACACATAGTTGTAGCTAAGTGTTGCATTGATTTTACTTTTCTCTTTGGGTGGGGGTATATTTATATATTTATTTATACTATCGTTTAGTTCTTTGTAACCTTCTTTATTACCTTCCTTGCGCAAGTAACTTTAATAAAAATATTTAGTAAACTTAGTTTTGTACAACCACGCAAACGCCTTTATTTGCATAATAATGAAGACATTTCCCTCATAAATATGATAAAGTTTAAAGGTATAATATGTGTAACTTACATTAATACAATATATTGACGACATTCATATACAGCTAATATGTTTACATGCAAATTGTTTTGATTATATATCGTATGACCTTTCCCGTTCAGGTTATATTTGCATATTTCGACTTATTTGGTGATATTTGAATTTTCTTAGTATAGTTATTGTATTCAAGATGAGACATTATCAAATAAAAATTCCCACATTTTGCAGGGACATGATGGCCAAAGTGGACCATCGGGAGAGATAGGTCAGCCAGGACAGCATGGTGCCCCCGGTGACCGTGGTCTCCCAGGTCTGGCTGGATCACCCGGAAACAGAGTAAGTGTCCTAAGTTTGTAATATCACTGCTAGACAGCAGGTGGTACAGACGGATATATGCTTTAGTGTTTTTTTAAAACATTAAAACATTGTCTCAAAACATAATAAAATAGCACAGTCGTTAATAATTCCTACAGGTTAAATAGAACTGACATAATTGGTGCGTGCGGTTCGGGTGCACGAGTCGAGTACATTAAAACTATGATTTGTCGTTAAAGCTAGGCCGTTAAACAATTGAGGTGCATTCGAATAGTAAAAAAACAATACAACAGACTTGCACACGTGTATGCAGAATAAAATTATATGCACAATACAATTATATGTATGTTCACATTCAGCTAAACAATTTAAGATAACTTATTATTTTAGGGACCAGTAGGGCAGCAAGGATCTCCAGGGCCTTCCGGAAATCAAGGAGAAATGGTAAGTTAAAGTTGTTTATAGTAACAATGTGTAACAATTGAAAGCAAGCTGTATTTGCAATTAAGATGATACACTAAATATTGAAATACAATGAATCATCGGTGGTAGCAAGGATGGCCTTCTTGGACTGGTTTATACCTATGTATTGGACTGGTTTATACCTATGTATTGGACTGGTTTATACATATGTATTGGACTGGTTTATACCTATGTATTGGACTGGTTTATACCTATGTATTTGACAAAGATTGTGAAACAAGCCTACGGCTTATACTAAACACTCTCGTTGTCTTCCTGGGTAGAACCAGTACTAATCAATGTGGGTAAAGTGTCTAAAATCTCTAATCTTTGTAATTTGAGATAAGCATATCATGTACTTTTAATGTGTGTGTATTACTACTAATATAAATATATAATCCTATTGAAGATCCCACTGTCATTAAAAAAAAAAATCAGATTTTTTTTGTTTTTCAAAATGTCTTACCAAAGATAACGTTCAACTATATGGCTTTCATTTTCACACGTTTCTTACTTTTAAAATATGCATGCTTTAACACATTCCATGCTTAGGTATTATTTGAATATTGCAAAAACTATATTGAAAAACATTTAAATCTACCAGGCAAGCAAGCAATATCATTCTTATTATTACTTTTTTTTTCTTCTCTTTTTCTTTCCTTGATAGTGTTGATCCGTAAACATTATTTATATACATTAAATGTTAGTATTATTCGTATTTAGGGTGCTCCAGGACAACAGGGTGTCCCAGGATCCCCCGGAAATTCAGGAAATCCCGGCAAAGACGGCGAGAGAGGACCCGAGGGAGAGAGGGGCTCTGAAGGAGCACCTGTGAGTATAACATACGACTAATTGCGGTTTATACTTCTTTCAATTTCAGTATTGTTTTTTAATCAAGCTTTTGTCACAGATAGTACAGAACTATAGAGTGCAATAACTGTACATCTATGTATACTGCATCACCCCCTTTCGATTATGTGCAGGGCATAAGTGCAGATTATGTGCGGAGCATAAGTGCAGATTATGTGTGGGGCATAAGTGCAGATTATGTGCAGGGCATAAGTGCAGATTATGTGCAGGGTATAAGCAGATTATGTGCAGGGCATAAGTGCAGATTATGTGCAGAGTATAAGTGCGCGCCGTGTGGGTGTGAGTATCTAAACGATGATAAGAAAAACAGAAAGAACACACTAAAACGTGAAGATGAAATAAAGAAGAAAGTGTTATCTTTGTTAAAAAAATCGATAAAAACAAGGTGGCTCTAAAAGATCAAAGATAAAATAACAGTTTCAAATTTAGGGCATCTGGTGACTGACAGTTTGAAAACATTCAGACTGGACAGCATAGCAATGTGCGATGGCAGGTTATTGAACTGCCAAACTGACTGTGGAAAAAGTAATACTTGTAATAGTTTACTCGTGCAAGTATAATGGATGCTATAATCTGTATAATCTCACTGGATGATTGAAATGTGGTGGCAACTAATCCATGTATAATTTGAAGAACAGACAAAGTCGGGCATCAGAACCTCGGTCTTGTAGGTGGCGCCATTTAAGGTCATTAATCATGGTTGTTACGCATTACGTGGTCCGAGTATTAACTTTCATACCCCATCCAACCCCTTCTCCAAGAAGCGAAAATGGGTTTGGCTGTGTTATGAAATAAAACCTTAATTTCGGCTTAAAAAGTTTGCATATTGTAAATGAAAACATTTAATAGGTAATTTTAAACAGGTTAAAGCATTTTTCTAGTAAAACATATTTTTTAACGTGTTTTGTTGTCGAAATATCCGTTATAAAATCCTGCTAATATAAGCTTTCCACCGCATAATGGAATTAAGGCGGTTAAGGCGGGACCACGTAATTCATGGCAGTATATGGTTTGAATGATATGTTTTAAATGTAATCATGCCACGTGTTATATTAAAGAAAACGCACAACGGATTTTACGCGCGATTTTACACTTAATATATTCAAATGTTTGCCATTCTGCAAAGCACATAACTTTCACGGCATAAACACATATTACAGTCAGAACGTGTTTGTATAATATAAGTGTGAATATATAATAAAATCTATTTTATTTTACCGCAAGTTTTCGGTTGCTTTTCCAACCTTCTTCATGGCGTTTATTTTATATACAAGTTAATGTATATAATACACACATACATATATATGTAAAATGATTTTATTTGTTTTTTGTTATTGTTTATTTTCAGGGTCTGCAAGGACCACTCGGACCTGTTGGTTCAACTGGACCAAGGGTATGTGTATTTATTTTGATATTTCTTTACACTTAAATCGGTTTTTCCACATTGTATAACCTACCAACTGTATAAACTTTATACAGGCCTATTTATTGTATAACTTATATAATTTTTTATTGTATAATCTGTATATTATATAATTATATTGTGTTTACCCTATATATTTGAATATTGTATCATTCCAAAGTTAATCGCCGTTTATACTTATTTGGTTTGATGGTTTATCTTTACTTACCTGTCCCTTTTATTGGGATGACAATATGGTGAGAGTGGGGTTTGGTGCATCCTAGAACCTGTTTAAACTCCAGCTGCCTGTTTTGAAACTGTCCGAGGTGGTAGTCCTATTGTTAACCCTTTTATGTTTGCGATGTCATATATATCTTGCCTTTTATTAATATTTGTAGTTGTTGATTGTTTCTGTATATGTTTGTAGTTGTTGATTGTTTCTGTATATGTTTGTAGTTGTTGATTGTTTCTGTATATGTTTGTAGTTGTTGATTGTTTCTGTATCTGTTTGTAGTTGTTGATTGTTTCTGTATATGTTTGTAGTTGTTGATTGTTTCTGTATATGTTTGTAGTTGTTAATTGTTTCTGTATATGTTTTTATAGGGCCACTGCAGATCCCTTTGGAGGGGTAGGCAGAGGGGTAAAATCCCCCCAAATTCATGTTCATTTTATCATTTTTTGTTCATGTTCATTAAAGGTCTTCATCATGATCGCTGCATTGTTTCAGGTGCTATCTCGCTCGCATCAAAAGAGCAGTGGCAGAAAAACAATGACGTGGCTCCAGCGTAAATGGAGTTTCTACGATAGAATTTGCAGCAACTCTGCAATTCAGGGTGAGAAGGTTCTAGGCCCATTTTCCATATTTTATCTCGATGTACATGGAAGATGAGCCTGGCATGTTCATGCCTTTAGGCGCCATATAACCTTTTCATGTGTTGGTGCGCCTTAAAACCCCAATTCAATTCAACTGTATGTGTTTGTAGTTGACAGTGATCCTTGAATGCTAAATTTTCTATTTGACTTTTATATCTACTTATACTGTTACTATGTGCAGGGTATCTCTGGGCCATCTGGGAATGACGGCAGGCCCGGCGCACCAGGACCACCGGTGAGTAAAACAGTCTTATTTATTATAATAGAACAGTAAACGAGTTTTGATATCTAGACAATTTCTTCGGAGTATTATATTTTTGTTTATAAATTAAAGGCTTGAAGTTGTATCAAGCCATACAGTTATCGTCTCGAGTTATTAATCCAACATCATTTTGACTTTAAACCTGCTTGCATATAATTAAAGAAAATTTTCAGTTTTCAGTTGTTCTTCTTATTCTACAGTAGATTTACATATACTCAGTTGCAAAAAAAGTGCATACTTTGAACATTTTACTTTACACCCTATCATCTTTATCAAGCGACAGCCCCTTAATGATTCAATATATTGAAAAACAAATGACAACATGATATTGGCAATGGAATGATAAAAACGTTGGTATAAAAACATGGCATATTCATTTTGGAATTTTGTCAATTTAATTCTAAAACAATTTTATACACAGTATGTTGTATTGTAAGACATACACGATACCAACGTTATATATTGGATACCAGTGGTATTTGTCAGATACAAATGCTAATAAATGTTGTTTTAATTTTCACCAGGGACCTCAAGGAAATGCTGGAAAGGATGGTGAACAGGGAGCTCAGGGTAACACTGGTTTCCCCGGTTCAGTAGGACAGGCCGGAGCTAAGGGAGACTCGGTATGATATCATCTCTACTTAAAAGGTTGTGTCATAGAGTTAAATGAAGACACGTAACCCATTTTGATACTTAATCATCGATTTGATTTGCCACCGCATCTTTACACATTTTTTTGCCCGACTACAAAAAGTAGTCCAAAGATATTTTATTTATAGACAAATAGAACAAATCTTTTTAAAAAAATATATTGGCAGTCATTTCCTTTTAACTTTTAAGTCCATTTCAAATCATTGTTTGAATAGAATGTACAATTCGCAGTATTTTTCTTCTAGCATGTTTACATTTGCGTAGGAATATCTTGTGAATCGTTTTACTGTGCATTGGTTGTACATTAAAAAAGTAGTCCCGGCAGCCATAGTGAAAATACAACTGTATATTTCACAATGTGAATTAACACTTTTATTTCATTGATAAAATACAGTATTTCATTGCTTATCATAATATGGATTCTATGTTGATTTTCTAGGGTTCGAGCGGACGACCAGGAGAAACTGGACCCCTCGGAAACCAGGGTCCACGCGGTGAACGAGGTGGTCAGGGAGAACAGGGAGTTGGTGGACCACCAGGACCTTCTGTATGTCATTTTTATTTATTTGTTTAGATATTTATCCCCAAACACACACTTGCATTTACATTTATATATATATATATACATGTATATATATATACACACAATCAAAAGGATCCAGTGCGACATCATATATAACTGTCCACTCTCCTCGTTATTTTATAAGTAATCAGTCGGAGTAAAGGTTTGCTTATATTATGTCTATTATAAAAGTATTTAAATCCTAAAATTATGTTGATTTTAAATTGTAAACAAAACGAAGTAAAACAAATTACGTGCTATAAACTTCTAAGTTTAGTATTACATTGTTTTTTGTTTCATAGGGACCATCAGGAGAAGTCGGATCGCCTGGCCTACAAGGAGAACCTGGACTTCCGGTTTGTACTTTCGCATCCTTTTTTTTTAATAATATACAAAAATGGTATTGTGAAAAATAAAATGATAGAAATTTCGATTTTAAAAATAACAAACATAAGTAAAATAAAGTATTAAATATGTATACAAAAACTTAAGATATTAGAAGTCCTTGTATGTTTTAAAAGACGAGCTGACTATTTGTATATCTATATATCAGAGAACAGGTTGTTGGTGATGCGGATTACGCAATAATACATATTCACAATTGTGGTGTTAAAAGGATGTGGACATACAACCAAATAGTCTTGATCATCCCGACATCTCGCGAGACTTCTCGCTGTCAGCTGAGTGTGTATGGATGATAGAGACTAACAACCAAACACTCTTTACTATTGAGCGTTCTGAAACACGTGGACAAGTGTAAAATAATTATCAAAATCAGATTATCAAAAGGAAGATATTAGTATTTACATATTCTTTTAAAACGAATATGGAATAGTTGTCATTTTGAGAACTATGACATCACAGTTCAGAATAACCATATATATATAGAATATTTGGAAAATACGTTAACTGATTATCACAGCAGCTGTTTGAACAATAAGTGTAACACTAAAGTGTAACACTGCATTATATAATATATATGGTCAATTATCAGCGTTACCTACATTGTTTTAATGGAGTTATCATACAAACAAGTTGGTGAAAATCACTGAACAAGCACACATGTTATATCGAAAACGTGAACAGTTAGGAAAATGAAGAACGTTTTATTAATTTACCGAACAAATAAATCTTTTGTTTGGACATGTCTGTCTAAATCAATTGCCTAACACTGAATACAGTTGTTAAAAACTGAAATATGTGGTACAAATAACATCGACAATATACTTCGCATTGGATTGTAATTTCAAATGAAAACGTATTTAGGAGAATTTTTTGAAGCGATATTTGCTTTGGTTGTGCGCCATGTCCCTGTGGAGATTCAGACGCAAAATAGGGTCGGACTCAGAATAGCCATATATAGGTTGTCCAGGGCTCCCACAGCGGTTGGTAACGGATGGCGGATGCTATCATATCCACTAGGAACTGTTTCGATAAAAAGTACATGCAATATTTCTAAATCTGTGAACATAATTTAACTAAATGAAAGCGTGTCTCGCTATTTACATGGCGTTTGTCTTATACGATACCAATCAACCTGAACATAATTAGTTCGTTTGGTTTCTTACAGGGTATGCAAGGGCCACCTGGTCGATCTGGAGAGCCCGGACGTACCGGAGAGAATGGAGAAATTGGAATACCCGGAGAACCAGGAGTACCGGGAGAAAGAGTAAGTGCTTCGTACTTTGTATTGTTAAATAAAATCGCTTGAACCGATGACGTATATTTGTAAAATAATACAGATAATCTCGCCTGAACCAGAGGCATATATGTTTAACATAAAACATATAATGATACCCGAGACGATAGCATATTATGTGTAACGTAACACATAGAATTACACCCGAAATCGGAGAGATTATATCTTGGTACCTCCAATTCACAGACCGCGACGTATACACATCCTGTGTGTTCGGTTTCAGTGAACACTCTTTTAGTAATCATTTTATTTCAGGGAGAACGTGGCTACGTTGGTGAATCTGGAGCGCCAGGAGCACGTGGTGCATCTGGTGAGAGAGGACCCGCCGGACCTGCTGGAGAATTCGGAGCACCCGTGAGTTTTGATAAAATTCATACGTTTTACAACATTATTTTAGAAAATATTCATTGACATATGAAGTTATTTGAAACGTGTGGACATTCATGTATTGAGTGGAAACCATATACACCTCAGGAATAAAGTGTGTAAAACAATCATCGTGACTTTTTTAAAATGTCGTCTGCTAAAATTTTAATTTAAACCTTCCGGTAATATGTTATATCAAACGTGTTTTGGAAAACATTTTAACTGAGTAGCTAACATTGTAACCCTGACCAGCCTGCACATAGTGTGCATGTTGATCTGAGTAGCTAACATTGTAACCCTGAACAGCCTGCACATAGTGTGCATGTTGATCTGAGTAGCTAACATTGTAACCCTGATCAGCCTGCACATAGTGTGCATGTTGATCTGAGTAGCTTACATTGTAACCCTGATCAGCCTGCACATAGTGTGCATGTTGATCTGGGCCTACACTGGTCGTAAAATCAATGTTTTGACTGTCGCGGCGAAAGGGTTAAACGCATTTTTAAATCTCGAAAAAGAAGTGAAAATTATTAAATAAAAAAAATATGTCATTAGACTAAATGTTTACGACAACAGTACTACATAATACAATATATTTTAAGTAAAATTATTGTATATTAATTGTACAAGCTGTAGTCAATCGATTGTAATACGTTATTGTTCCATACCAAATAGTAAAGCGTGTCTCTAGATCTGTAAATCATTTTGTGATTGTTTTAGGGACCGGAAGGACCATCTGGACAGCGAGGCGAACCAGGAAACTCAGGGCTTGTGGTGAGTAAGAGCCACAACCAAAAACTACACGCAGTATTAATCCTTAGCCCGCTACATGTATATAATGGACTGTTCTTTCTTTAAATTAAGACCATTCCATTTATGTGACAAAGGGATGTTTTGGGGGAGATGACTGATCAGCAGCCGGACATTGTAAACCCTGATCAGCCTGCGAGTTTGCGAGTTACTCGCAGGCTGATATGGGTTTACAATGGACAAAAAGGCTATTATAGTCGTGCCTAGCGGGTAAAGGGTTAATAACCGAACATAATATATTATGTCGCGTTGAGTTGTAAATGTGTCCTAAATTCTAGAAATAACTTATCACGCTATTTATGACGCGTTTTAAGAAGAAAACTTCAATTATAATAACATACCTTGAAATATATAATAACATATAAATAATATATATTTTAGAATATAGACATTTAAAACGTAAAGTTGGTATAAACTGGGAAGTGTTGTTAACAGTTCAGATACTGTAGTATTACCCTTGGACTATTTATATATATTAGTTATGTTCTTGTTGTATCATTGTAGGGGTTACCCGGTGAGCGAGGTTTACCTGGCGGTGATGGAGTGAAGGGGAGCCGTGTAAGTAGACGCGTTTGTGGATATTCAAAAGAAAGACGTCTGTTCGAAAAATTTACATTATCACAAATTGACAAATTCTCAACAGAAGGAAGCCATATGAAAATTCCCAAATAGATCAAATACTTCATTAAATGTGAAAATGGAATAAAATAAAATCAAACGTTTAAGGGTTAGACCTACTCTAACCACCTTTGAGTATTTTATATAGTTGTAGAAGGACAACACTCCTTCCATTTCATTACACGAGTGTATGTCATTTCTAGGGCTCGCCTGGTCAGAGAGGGTCTGATGGAATTTCTGGTGAGCCCGGTTTAATGGGACCACCAGGACAGGCAGGTACTGATGGACCCATGTCAATCGTGAGACCCGAGCAGGGAGACGACGGAGAGAAGGGAGTGGCCGGTGAACCGGGAGGACCAGGAGAAAACGGATCTCCGGGAGGTGCTGGCCCCATGGGTAATATGGGACCACAAGGACCATCGGTATGTTTACTTTATATTATAAAGACAATTGAAAGAAGATTCCGGCAAGAATATTATACAAGTATAATAATTAATTATAAGCCAATAAACTAAAACCTTTTTTTATTTAAATACTACACCAATATTAAATACAAATTGTACTAATACATGTATGTATTGAATAAAACATGTGTTTTACTAAATGGCCTTGAAATGGAAATACTGTCCTTAAAATCTTGAAACTACTTGAAGTGCATAAACAAATTCAGTTTGCTTCTATAATATCTGGACAAGTTGTATATGATAATTATAATACACGACACTATATACAGGGATCACCAGGATTCCCGGGAGAGCCAGGAGAGCCCGGACAAACTGGACCAATGGTATGTTTTATTTGTTTTCTCGTTTTAATCATTTCCAAAGTTTTTGTTTTTATTTATTTCCGAATTTTTGTTTGATTTCAATATTTTATGACATTCAAAGGTTTTAAACAGCCAAAGAAAGAATGACACAAAACATACCTCATTTACATCATTCATCATAATTAAATAATTATGTATATTAAGTTGTACTATATACATATAGCTATATATACACTGAAAACTATAAGATAATCAAGTCTTTTTGCACATCCAGTTTAAAGAAATTTAATGCTATTTCATATACAAATATTAGAATTTTATCAAGAACATAGCAAAACTTTATTAAATAACTGTTTTGGGTGTCAAGTGTTAAAAAACGCACACTCAAACACACACACAAAAAGAAAAAAAATGTAATAACCTTGTCATTATAATGAAATGACGAACCAAAGTTTTATTAAAATTACCTCCCTTTACATTGAAATAAGAACGAACTTATATTTTCTGTAAAAGCAGGTAAATTAAAACAATTAGCTTTCTTTTCGCCAATCAAAACCTGCATATAATTGATTATCATGTCAAGTATATTGTTCATTACCGCTGCTGCACATAGCCTAGTATCTGTTCAATGGGAGATACCATGTTATATACTTGTTTAACTTGTTTGTATTAGTATCTAATTATTGTTTAACTTGTTTGTATTAGTATCTAATTACCATTGTATTACCTAGGGAAACCGTGGTCAATCAGGCTACCCAGGTGAACAAGGAACGCCCGGTGAAGGGGTAAGTAAAGGAACCATCTTAATGGAGTATGTCTGATTTTCAAGTCCATTGTCACTCACATAAGATTTAACATATTAGATAATTCATAGTTTAACCATTATTAATACAAACGAGTCTTCGTAAGTTATTTTGTCTTTTGGTAGAAAAGGAAATTATTGTAATTATATCACTTATACATTAAACAAAATTTAATTTTTCTAAAAGTTTCATTCTTGTAGATAACAAAGGAACACAATTCTTATAATTGTCTTACACATCGAAATAATTATTGTCTATAACCTTAGTCATTCGAACTAGACCTCCCAATTCATTGAAACTTAAAATCTGATAATTTAGTAGCTATTGTTATTTTATAGTTTAGTAGCATCTTGTGAATTTCTATTGGTTTCAGGGCTCGCCAGGTCCTGAGGGACGTAAGGGTGGCCTTGGACAAGCTGGTCTAATGGGATTGACAGGGCAACCTGGTACCCCTGGCCGAGAAGGCCCTCCAGGGATTAACGGTGAACCAGGCAAAATGGGACCATCAGGCTCCACGGGAGCACCTGGATCTCAGGTACGGTTAACATTTCTGCCTTCTTTATGAATTGGCATTGAATAGCTCGCATCGTAAATCACTTTGGTCACATATCACTAAACTCAGGTAGTAAATACTATACGTTGACCTAACCTCACTATGCTTAGCACTTAACTATGACCGTAAAACACTATAGTTTGGCCTGGCCTTACTATTCTTTGGCCGAAAAAGGTGTACACTTTCATCAGTACCTCTACATGTTCCTCAACAACTTTAATCGTATTTCCATCAAATTAAAAGCTATTTATTATATTCGAAAAGTGAAAGTTTTGTTGGTGCAACTCCATTCCCCTGTCAATGGGGTCGTTTATAACAGTACACCGATAACAATATTGATAAAAAAAATTCGTTTGCTAATAATATGACGTGTTTACAAACAACCACATCAACATTCACATTTGTTCAAGCTCGTGAAGAGACTAGTCTTTAAATTCCCTCTAACACACTCGTAAACTATCTTCTGTAATATACAGGGAGAGCGTGGCGAGGTTGGATCCCCTGGACCTGCTGGAAAGAACGGTAACCCTGGACTCAATGGTCTGGATGGATCACCCGGCGACCGAGGTCAATCTGGCCCCCAGGTACGATCATAGGTTTATGTCACACAATGTTGCAGTTTAAATTGCAATGTTGCAGTTTAAATTGCACTGCTATTAAAGAGATTATAATACTCAAAACAGGTGTACAACCTACACGAGTCTTTTTTTCTTTTCTGTAATATAAATTTGTGTTTTTTTCTGTTTTAATACGGCATTTTGTTTAATGTGGAAATTCATAATATTCGCATGGCAAGATCAAAATAATTTAACCTATCAGTGATCGATCAAAAAAGCTGACAATCACATTTGAGTGGACTCGGTGTTTATCGTTGATGGTCAACTGACTTTAATCCTGTATACAAATCATTCATATTGCAATGATGAATGCTCTGTAGCTTGTATCGTTATGTGTCTTCTTTTGGTGCTGTCTTATTTCCAAACGCCGGATGTGGATACATTTCATTTTTAGTTAGGGTCAAACATTTTGTTGTGTCATTATTAAAACTGCTGGAGTGAATGCAGTTAATATGTGTAAAATATAGTTATTGTGAACCAGTCACTGACAACTAACATATAGTTATTGTGAACCAGTTACTGACAACTAATACTATATACCGTTTGTTTACAGGGTCTTTCCGGACCCCCAGGCGTTCCCGGGCCCCAAGGAGACCGTGGCTCACCAGGATTCCCCGGACAGCAGGGTGGTCTAGGACCGCAAGGAGCTTCAGGCGAGCCGGTAAGTGGATTCAATAGTTATGAATCTAAGTTGTCACTGAAAAAACGGTGGATAATTATCTTGAACATATATTAGGTTTAAAAAAATATTTTTATTTTCAATATTTACAATAGCATATTTACAGACATAATTATACGGATATGATTCGAACGAAAACTTCAGATCTTATAGAGTTTCTTTCCCGGAAATGTATATATTTCGACGAGATAGTTATGTCGCAGATCGCTTGGTTGTCTCTATAGCATGCACGGGTTGAAATCAAAGTGTCAAACACATCACTGAACATTGCAAATATATGAATAAAATATATGTTTAGGAAATCAAAAACAAAGGATATCTAAACTCTCGTTAAATGTACAACTCTTATAAAATGACGTGCATGATAATTTAATTACAATGATAGTATGTTCAAAAGTAAAAGTTGGAACATTAAAGACACACACATGCAAGTTCTTACAATGCCGTATTTGTTATCTCTTAATAATCAATTTCTTTGTTTTCATATGTGCGTGTGTGATTTGTTTGAAATGTCCATTAATTTTATACTCTGCTAAAGCTCCTTTTTAAATGTTAGGGACATCCCGGAGAGCAAGGACGTAATGGTCAGGACGGCAAGCCCGGTCTGCCAGGAGCGCCAGGAATGATGGGACTTCCCGGTATGCAGGGAGATCAGGGACCCTCCGTAAGTGTTGTACACACTGTTACATGAAATGTTCTTACATTAATTATAACTCGTTAAGTATATTACATTAAATCCTACAACTATGACGTTCAACTGAAGTGATACGCCGTCTACGACTCATCGAAATTAACGATTTATAACGTCGCGTGTTGTGTTATCGTCAGGAAATACGTAATTCCACTTCATTTCCTTGTCCAAAAAGAAAGTATGTCCGTACTTAAAGTCAAAGACACAAACAAATCCACTTTTTGTCGTGTCCAAAATGGAACAGAATGTATGTTCGTGTGTTAAGTCAAAAACACAAAGGCTGCCGTTAAACACTAAAATAAGCCAAAAACGTGTTTTATCTGTCCAAAATGACACAGAATGTAACTGAAGCCAATTGAATTGAATTAACTGTTATTTAACGGCTCATCAACACAGTATAGGTTATTTAGAGCCGCCCCAGAGAGAGGGGAAAGATACATAGGAATCCGGGAACCGTGCCCTACTCTTATTAACGAATACTTTAACGTGCTCGGAGGATAGACCGATACACGGGACCGCCCGGTTTACGTCCCCATCCGACGGACGCAGCTAAGGAAAAATGTCTTGCCCAAGAACACACCGACGGAACTCAGTGGCACCACGGAGGATTGAACCCGGGGCCTCCGGTTACAAATCCGCCACGCTATAACTGAAGCCAAAGACACACAAATTACATTAAACACAAAAACAAAACACAGGTGGTCTGAATTGGTAACTTTGGGCTGTATTGGGGATTTGGATCAAATATTGACGTCTTTAAGTACAAATTAACCTCATTGATTGTTATGATATATCAATTATAAACGGTATATATGTTTATCATTTAATTTTGTAGGGATCGCCTGGTCACGACGGTCCCAATGGAGCACCAGGTCGTCCAGGAGACAAGGGAGATTCGGGACCAGGTGGGCCGGCAGGACAAAGCGGACAACCAGGTCCACAGGTGCATACATTAATTCTTTAAGGAGAATAACCAGACGTAAACAAAGGGTCATTTCAATTTAGATTAATTAAACGAAAGCAATTAAGAGCGTTAATTGTTTTCAATTTAGGGAGGAGAGTAAATACATGTGCATAAGTCGGGGTGTCATATTGTTCTTCATTTAGGCATAATAACCACAGGTATACAAGTTAAATTGCTGTCAAGTTAGGGAGTTACAAAAGGGTTGTAAATATGTAAGGGTTACATGGTTGGGGGTTTAAACAGAATACCTGTTTGGAAAATATGTAAAAGTATCTTAAACATGGCCCTCATTAATATACATTTTGAAATATGTTTATACAAACATATATTTTATAAAATAGCTTGAGTATGACATAGTATATGCCTTTTGGAGTCTGTTATCATGTGTCTACTCATACGATCCATTTTATTTGCCTTTCAGGGACCACCCGGGGCATCTGGATCAGCAGGAAGCCCGGGCGAGCGAGGCGAACGTGTAAGTAATATTTACTTATTAGAAGGCCACAAAAGAGACTGAAATGAACACCAGTCATGTCAAGATGTACAAGCAAGGTTGTTTTACGGAAGCGTAAAATAGCTGCCGAGAGAAAATAGCATTATATCTGGGTAGGAGCTGGGAACAAAGTTTAGCATACTAATATATAAAGTCACGTGTGTTAAAACAATGGTGAAAAAACAATTGTCACGAAGACGTAAACCTGCTACGACCGTTTTTCTTACCAGAACTTTATTCCCAAATTTTACCATCAGTTCTTCCTACCAAACATTTTGAATCAAGGTGCACGACCTCGTTTCGTTCTGGTCAAATCCTTGACATGCGTTACAGATTAATTACATAATCACCTTTGTAGCATGACATGCTATAAGCACAGCACAGAAATACAATTGTTTACATGTAAGGGATGCGTTAGCGTGCATTACAGCACCGTAAGGGATGCGTTAGCGTGCATTACAGCACAGATAAACTGTTCACTGTTACCATGTGTAATTATAAGGTTGTGTTATCAAAGTGAAAACTCAAATAAACTGTTCATTTCCTCCTTACCATGTGCAATTATGAAACGGCAGCGAATAAATAAATGAGGACGTTCATTCATATACATACAGCTTCCTATCGGGTCATCGGGTAGAGGGACGTTACACCTTAGAACGACACAAACACACACTTCGTTTACATACAACTTCCTATCGGGTCATCGGGTCTAGGGACGTTACACCTTAGAACGACACAAACACACACTTCGTTTACATACAACTTCCTATCGGGTCATCGGGTCTAGGGACGTTACACCTTAGAACGACACAAACACACACTTCATTTACATATCGTTTGGTTACATTTTTGCATTATTGAAATTGTATATGGCAGAGCTGTAGATAGGCTGAGTATTTGAGTGTTTTTTTGTTTTTTTAAATACCCTTAGTTTATTTAAAATTGTGAGTATCATTACACATCAACTTACTACAAATACTTTAAATATTAAATGGATGCACACCTGTTTTGGAAGTATGAATTATTTTAAAAAAGTTTTTTACTAAATAAACAGTCGGTTGCAGTCAAAAATAATCTACAACTCTGATATGGTATATCTATACTCGTAAACGTTATGTCATTTGCAAAAACTAAAAACATATCACATTAATGCGGTGACCGACCTTAAATCGGCAAATTCTTCTCGGTTTGATTATAATTATAACACACTACTATCTTTGTGACAGGGAGAACGTGGTTCGTCAGGACCAATGGGAGCACCCGGAAACCAAGGACCAGCTGTAAGTCTTACCCATAGTGCAGTGCAGCATGACGTCATATACATATAGCGTTCATCTATACATGTATTTGTTCAGTAAAACATACAGTCACAAATTTACAATAACCTGGAACAAATAAAGATTATTTAATAGCTTAAACAAATACTAATTATTATTTAGTAAAAGATAAAGAAATCAAGATAAATATCTTTCTTCGATACAACTCTCTTGTATTTATGTTGTCAGAAATAAGGACACGTACATAGTTCCGATCTGTCAATCGAGGTTATATCCACATTAGAGTTGAGCCAATTAAACGTTCAACGATATTTACCCCTGTACCAAAAGCACGTGTTGTCCAACAAACAACTCTAAAATATAATAGATCACGTGGCCAATGTTTGTGGGAGCTTGAACCAGGAACAATAGAGGGCGGGGCTATAAACTAAATGTCGGAACTATCCAGTAGAACACGTGGATAATGTTTGTGGGAGCTTGACCCAGAACAATAAAGGGAGGAGCTATAAACTAAATGTCGGAACTATCCAGTAGATCACGTGGCCAATGTTTGTGGGAGCTTGACCCAGGAACAATAGAGGGAGGAGCTACAAACTAAATGTCGGAACTATCCAGTAGATCACGTGGCCAATGTTTGTGGGAGCGTGACCCAGGAACAATAGAGGGAGGAGCTATAAACTAAATGTCGGAACTATCCTACTATATTGGTGGTGAACTTTGTGTATAGCTTACCAAATGTATATTTTATTTCCACTAGGGAGCCCCAGGATCTGCAGGAGAGAAGGGAGACCGGGGTCAATCAGGAGCTCAGGGAGACAAAGGCTGGCCTGGTATGCCTGGCGCACAGGGTCAACCTGGACCAGAGGTAAATATATTTAACGAATCCTTTACCAATAATGAACATATAAATTAACAAAAAATGTATAAATAAATACAACATAAGCGAGTTTACGTTTTTACCAGAAATATATATTCAGACTAATGTTTCTTGCAGATATATTTATGAATGTATTAATCAAATGTACGTAAGTTATTTCTAATTTGTTGTGCTAGACTACAACATGAACAGCAACATGTACAGCATGTACAGCTCATAGTTTCATGTTTATAATAAAATGAATTATATGTCTTTATTCAATAATACAAAATACCATTTGGTCCATGAGTATAAATGTTAACATAACATATTTTACATATAGTCAATGGCAGGTTACAGTTTGCATTATGAAATATTTAAATGTTGAACGAACAATAAATACAGTTACAAATATCAAAATAATGATAACAATCCGAGCTAAATGAATTATAAATTATAAGCCCCATACATAGGCATTTCATTCATATTTGACATATGTTTGTTAAAGATATGAGAGAGTAGTCATTAGTTATATACTTAAGTTTGTTTCGAATTTTGAAACTATTCAAAACATATGCTGCCAGGTTGTTGACAATGTTTTCGTTCTCAGATGATAAAAGTTCGATGATTTTTTGAGTATTTGGCCTTCGTCAGAAATAATTTACAATGTACCTTTGTCTTAGTGCATTTAACAATGTATATTCCACGATTGCATGAACCTCATCTTCAGGTTTATTAAGCAAACAGTGTACATTCCATGACGAAACTCATCTTCAAGTTTATTACACACGATGCATTTTCTTTCATTTACAGGTATTCTTATATATAAATACTAATATTAATATATAAGGGTACGTAGTGAGTGTTTTCAACAACAGTTTATTCTTTTATTACCTATATTAACAAATAAATATTACGTTGGTAATTAACAATTCATTTGAAATGGTGATAAAAACACACGTACTTAAATGCACGTTTTTCTAGCTTGTTTTCATATTTCTATCTTTTATAACATAGTGCGTATTTGCTACAAAGGTAATTTAAGGTATACTTAATACCGCGATTAATAGGGAAATATGTAATGAAAAATCTACATTATTTTAAAAAATACCCTTATACTCAATTATTTATACTTATTTACCCATTTCTAAGCACGTGGTCACTTTTTGTGACATTTTTTTATTTTTTATTTCGACACAAATGTATTTTGTATTGCATGCATTGTATGTGTGTACTCCTACGGTATCGTCTGGGTTTATTAGAGTGTGGGCTGTTATACAGCATACATGAATATATACATAGCATTAACTGTAATGTTTGTTATTTCTAGGGACCAGCTGGTGAGACCGGAAGACAGGGACCAAGTGGACCCCCAGGCCAACAGGTAATCGAATAAAGTATCGCTTTATGATGAAAATAACTCGAGCACACTTTGTTAGTGTACATTTCCTCACTGTTTATTAGTTACATATAATAAACACATATGAAAGACTATATAACTTAAAAAAAAAAAGCAAATAGTTTAAAAAGCTGAATTAATTAGTGACAGACGTCACTAGTGATAAAATGTCTGTGTTTATGTTAATGATACAATTGTTTGGTTATCTATTTTAGGGACAAGCTGGATCACGTGGTCAAGATGGCAAGGACGGACTACCCGGACCAATGGGACCTCCCGGTCTTTCTGTAAGTCATTTGTAATGTTTATTGTGGGGCGTCATAAAATATCAAAGAATGTTGTAATTTTGTTGTGTCACCTTATAATGATATATGGAATCATATTCGTCAGTCTGAATAAGCATTTGAAATATATTTTCCATTTTTAAGTAAGTTGGTAGGTTATTTACCTCTTGGAACTACACTCGTTTATAAAGGAAGGCAACGATTCTTTAACATGTTAAATACTAGTGTTAAGGCTCATGTTCTTGTGGACAATGATATATATATGTATTATTCATGAGTCGTACAACTGGCTTAGTATCCCGACACGTAATAAACGTCATTTAGCTGTATAGTCTGCTATCACCAATGGCTTGTTATCACATAAACTGGATAATTAAAATTGACATGATATTATGGCACGGCCTGTATCCGTATGTCAATTTACACCACCAAGTAAATTATATGAAACACTTACTATGCAAATATCACATGAAATAATTAATGTGGCTTAATATAAAAAGCATTTAAAAAGTGCATATACATACATGCATAATTATGTTATTATATATGGAAAGATTGCTTATGAATTAAAGTCAAATTAGATTTTTACTTCTGGTTATTTAAGCCTATGTCAGCTATTAACATTAGTGTTTGTTTATATAGAGGATCTTACATGTGTACTCATTCATGAATGAAAACGAATGTTAGATTCTATTCATCACATAACTCATATACCGACTTTTATTGCATTTTGCCTGTCGCTTTAATACGCGAAACCGACATAAACCGTGGGAATTGGATCATATTCAGTATCAATTTTTTTTAACAGCGCATACTAGGCTTATTTGCATACTTATATAACTAGTGGTATATCGAAAATATAGAATGGTGTTATTCCACTCCCACACCGTAAGTTATGTGATAAATGTAATAACTTCCTTATATGTTCAGGGACCTCGAGGCCCAATGGGTAACGACGGACAGCAGGGAACCCCTGGCCCAAGCGGACCCCCCGGACCACCAGGTCCACCGGTACGTAGTTTATTATTGTCACAATCTGAACGTTCAGCTCCTAATGTACCGTAACATCCGTAATTATGTTACATCCGTAATTATGTTACGTTTATATAAGGTTACGATTTTCTTTGACCTACTGTGCTTTTCTGGTGACTTAAATTAGCGATGATCGACCTATTTGTTTCCCATGGCATTGTTATTTAACAAATACATGCGTGTACCCAGATTTTACGCCCCATCCACAAACAATCTAAAAGGTTATGAAAATATATCTGTTTTAGTGTGGACAGGAGATTTACGGCCCTTCCTTCTCCAGCCTCCAACTTACACGTGAATAATTTGTTTGAATGGTGTTTTACGTAATTTTGAGCACCTGTTAGGCCACATATGAAGGTTGATATTTGTTGCGCATCCTTAAATGAGTAAAAAAAAGTATGAGTGTTCAGCGGATAAAAACGTTTAAAAAGGGATAAGAACTTTATTTATATTTCTAGGTCACCATCTCACCCACGCAACCATCCCTCTAATCTCGAATTTTATATCTGCCCCTAAAATTATTTATTGTTGTTTATTTACCAAAACATTCATAACTTGTTGAAGTGAATAAAATATTGATTTATTTTGTAGTCCTATGCTCCAATGTACCAACCACAGTCCTACACGGGCTACGGCGGAAACAACAAGGGAGACGACTATGGTTATCAGGTACATGTTATTCAATACTACACAAACATCTATGTAAAAAAATGCTTAGCTTTTCAAATAAAACACTATATGTCAATAACATACAACATAATGAAAAAACAAACAAAAACAATATATATGAAAAAAACATACTTAGGTTTAACCACATGTCCTTTTTCAGTTTGTCTTTGCATCTATATTCAGATAACTTTATTTAGCATTAAACATTCAGTACAAGGTATAGATGTGTATATATTTGCACATGGAGCACGTGAGAAATCAGGATCTAGTAACAATTATAAATGGTGCTCGTAGAATTGTTTCTGCATTATTATTGTCCGTGTTAATAAAATGTGTAATCCTAATTTGTTATTCCATCTTGTTTCAGAGAGATGCCCCTGAACCAGTAAGTATATCCACGGCTGTGTTCAAGGCCGATGTACCACTTTGAGTGTATATTGAAACCCAAACTGGTCCCCAGTATTCTTAATGGGTGAATTTACTGAAACGTCTGATCCATTCTAATTTAACATTTCGTTAACATTTATAATCTGGGGTATTGTGTTGTATTCCGTTTAGGCCACATGCTGACAACAGGAAAACGTCGGAGCATCTAAACCGGTGCCATGTAGCATAACCTGAAAACTTGAATCTGGAGACTTGTTGCACTGCATTGGGCCGTATAAACTGGTCATTTGTTGCATATGTACTTCGACCCTGCCCTACTTTATTTCGCCATCTTAACTGGTTTATGTTGTATAATGAGCCATCTAAGCTGGTCCCCTGTTACGTTTCATTTAGCTGTCTAAACTGGTCCCCTGTTATTGTTCATTTAGCCGTATAAACTGGTTCCCTGTTGTGTATCATTAACAGTCTAAACTGATTCTACTGCGCAATGTCATTGAGACGTCTAACCTGGAGCAGTGGTGATATCATTGAAACTTCTTAACTGGCTCTATGTTGCCTGTATTTAGACGTCTAAACTCATACCGTGTTATAGTTACACGTCTTAACTGTCTCCCTAGTGTAAACAACTCACCCGTCTAAACTGCTCACAGGGTATTTGTCATTGGGGCATCTAAACTACTAGCTTATTGTTTAGTGCCAATAAATGGGAGTCGTGAACTGCTACAATTAAAATCCAAATTGTTATGAAAGAAAGTTTCTCTCAGTTGTTATCTATACTTGCTAGAGTAGCGTTTTTAGAACAACACATTATATAATAAATACAATTATAAGTTCTAAATGCTGATAACTCCACCTTTTTATTGCCCTAATTAGTGAACAGCCACGTTAATATAAATGCCCAACTAGGATAATAGCGTTGTTTTTAAAAGCGGATAATATGTAAGCAAACACGTTTATATGTATTTACTATATGTATTAAAAATATTCGCAACTAAGACAATGGTAGGGTTGTGATCGCCCATAATGACATTTTTTGAAAGCAAAACACGTTTGTATATGTTTTGTATCCCCGACCAGGATGAGGATATGCTTGTGAACTTGAACTACATTTTGAATGCCGTGGATTCCATGAGACGACCACTGGGAACACTCCTGACTCCAGGCAGGTCTTGTGAGCACATCCGAAGAATGAACACAGACAGAGAGCTCAAGGATGGTAAGCATATTTTTATTAGATAAACAAACAAAAAAGTTAATGAAAAGATAAAGTCAGTCTTTTGTTGAAAGACTCAGTAAGCACACATCTAATCTTCACTGAGTGACTATGTATAGTCAAATGTGTGTATATATTTACACTGTCCTGTTTTAGTAGGATGACAATAGGGTAAGAGTGAGGTTTGGTGCACCCTAGAACCTGGTTTAAACCACAGCGGCCTTTTTGCAACTGATCGTTCCAAAGCAGTAGCCCTATTGTCAACCCTTTTATGTTTATGATGTCATATCTTGCCTTTTATTCGTCTTATAATTATGATTTGTTTCCGTGCGTGTTTTTGGCTGACTGTGATTTTTGAATGCTACATTTCCTGTTATACTTGTATATCTACTTTCGCTATTTTATCACTAAATCTGCATAACATTTCAATTACGGATGGCTATGTACGCATATGCATGCTACACGTGTGTCACATTTTGGTTAATATGTTCCATATCTGCACCTCGTTAGAATAGTTTATACTTCGTTATTGGTCGTAAACCTCGTTTAGCATTATTTACATTAGACTCATACTTCGTTATGGTCGTAAACCTCGTTTCGCATAGTTTACATGATACTCATACCTAGTAATTGGTCGTAAACCTCGTTTATTATAGTTTACATTAGACTCATACCTCGTTATTGGTCGTAAACCTCGTTTAGCTTAAATTACATTAGACTCATACTTCGTAATTGGTCGTAAACATCGTTTAGCATTATTTGCATTAGACTCATATCTCGTTATTGGTCGTAAACCTCGTTTCGCATACTTTACATTAGACACAGACTTCGTTATTGGTCGTAAACCTCGTTTAGCTTAAATTACATTAGACTCATACTTCGTAATTGGTCGTAAACCTCGTTTAGCATTATTTACATTAGACTCATATCTCGTTATTGGTCGTAAACCTCGTTTCGCATACTTTACATTAGACACAGACTTCGTTATTGGTCGTAAACCTCGTTTCGCATACTTTACATTAGACTCATATCTCGTTATTGGTCGTAAACCTCGTTTCGCATACTTTACATTAGACACAGACTTCGTTATTGGTCGTAAACCTCGTTTAGCTTAAATTACATTAGACTCATACTTCGTAATTGGTCGTAAACATCGTTTCGCATACTTTACATTAGACACAGACTTCGTTATTGGTCGTAAACATCGTTTCGCATACTTTACATTAGACACAGACTTCGTTATTGGTCGTAAACATTAAATATTGCGATTGAGTGGATTGCCATTATTGTTAAGATAGTCGAACAAACAAAAACAATAATAATACTTTTTTCCCCACTAGACTACTACTACATTGATCCAAGTATTGGTGCATTTGAACCAGTGGAAGTGTACTGTATATTCCATGAACAATACGCCGAGAGCTGTGTGCCAGTCGGAACCAAGGAGGTAAATAGCTTAGCCATATTTATCTGCATTCATTGTTTGGATGAATTAAACGTTACTAAAGCCTGTGCTAATATAACGGTTCTATTGTAACATATTTTGCCTTTACTAAAGTCTATGCAAGTATAGAGGTTCTGTTAAGCATATGCATTTATAACTTTTCCAGTTCAACACAGAGAAATGGTTCAAGAGTAGTATGTCTTCAGCCTGGTTTGTTGACCATCTTGTAGGAGATCAGGTAGGTATCTTTTGTTCTCTTACTGTATATATGAACCTTTTAAATATGAGTAAAAATTCGTGAAAAGACAAGTGGGTTAACTCCATCATATGTATACATATTACAAGTCGTTTGTCTTGTAACAATACACATGGAGCTATTCAAACACACATGTAATACTAAATTACCATGCTGAGCACGATATTGACGTAACCAAATACAACTTAAATATCACGAAAAGATCGGGTCATCTAACAATAGATGCACTGTCAAATTCAAACGATTCCGGCTCAGTTTTCCTATCAAATCATCAGTATTTGTGAAATCTATTTTTCGCAATGTTTTACGCAAGGTCGATCCGTGCTAATCGTGCAGTGTTCCTGCTAAATATATAATACTGGTACTTTAGATAGCATTACCACCACCATCACTATAAAACAGTTTGTTTGGCGTTTATACAATAGCACTCTCACTTGAAATCACTTGCCCACCACCGCTGTGGGTTCCAGCCCTCATGTGACCAGGAATCTTTCTATGAGAAAGTTATCCAGCTGGCTTGCGGAACGTCGGTGTTCCTATCAAGGGTACCGTCCTTGCACGAAAATGCCCGAAGAGGCACCTGGGGTCTTCCTCCGCAAATGGAAACTGGAAAATCGCAAAATGACCAATACAGCTGTAAAATCCAATTCAATTCAACTTACATTTTTTCGCTTACAGCTCGACTACAAGATCAAGACGAGCCAGCTTACCCTTCTCCAGCGGAGCAGTGACATTGCCACGCAGACTATCACAATCAAATGTCTCAACGTCAGAACACACGGCTTCCAGTTCTTGGCCAATGATGAGAACCAACAGTACATCGACACGTCATCTACTAGGTACATGGGATCTACAAGAATAGAAAAGACAGACGGATGTAATGTAAGTCCAGTATTTACTTTAACATTCCCTTGTAAACGTTAAACTGTTCATGTGCCGTTTTCTGTCGACCATCCGAGTGTCCGTAATATTGAAGATAACTACCTTTAAGAAGTATGAAGAGCAGACCCGATAAAACAATTATTAAAGAAACTACCCCGTCAGATAACGCCAAAGTTACACTGAAAAAACGTTTATCAAGATGTTCAGTTCATATCATAATGTATATGTGCCGATTAAAATAAAGGAGTTTTCACGGCTCCTAAAAAATACCCGTGCTTGAATATGGGTAAACTGAATTATGAGTTGGTTACTGTTAATTTCAAAGCTACAGTTTTGGGGTTTGGCCTTGCTGGTTAAAGCAATTTATATAGTGTCTTCCTCCCCTCCGTAGGTTTAGAAACGGTGTACATATGTTGTAAATTTGGCTGGTGTAGACGGGATAGCTACTTTAAACAAAGGATAAATGCTGATATTGTTATCATCATTAACTTCATCATCATTATTATCACCATCATCATAGGTAGACCGTGGCTCAGTTCTTGTTTTACGGATGGCACCACGATATCTGTATTGATATCAATGACGTCTCTTTTAATCGAACATATATTTGGGATAAGAGGCATCACACGTTAAGTTGTGACTTTCTATTGATTTATACTGGTTGTTATACTTTATGATGTTTTATTGGTTTAGATTAGCTGTTTCACTTTTACAAAGTATAGCGTTTTACTGAAAAGTTTTGTTTTTTAAGTGACTGACATTTGAAACTGGATATGTCTGCTGGTACATGTATATGTATTCAAAAATAAAGTATAAACATCAATCACAAACTATCCCTGATACCATGATATTCAAAATTGACTAATTTTCTCCGCCATTTCAACATTTACATAATTTTGTAACGATACTTTAGAATGTTCATGTGCTTGCAATGCCATTATGTTTATAGTACTGATGTCTGCATTTTCCTCTTGTAGACCGAAAATCAATTGGGCGAGACCGTCTTCAAGATAAGGACACGAAGACCGGGTGTTCTTCCAGTGGTTGATATGCTCGTATATGACGTAGGAGATGAGAACCAACAGATTGGCGTCAACTTCGGAGAAGTTTGCTTCAGCCCGGAAGTGTAATCAAACAATAAAACACAAGGAATAATGGGTTCAATGTGCAATTGCTTAAACAGCATTTACATCATTTATCATTATCTCAAATCATGTCATTAAACTATTCCATTAAAAGTCATCGTGTTTGATTTGTTTGCAGGACAGTTTCATTGCGTTTGACAAAGACTATGCTTTCTTCATTGTTGTTATGTTTAATGTACACGTCAGTTTCAATGTCATTTAGTTTCGAAGCATAGTCCCTGTCATTCGCTTCTTCATTGTGTGGTTCAATGTGTTGAGTGACAGTTTGATAAACTGTTCTTGCAAATAACGTTTAAGGTGTATACGTATCTCGACAGGAGTATTACAAAGTGTTATTTCAATTCCATTTTCAAACTCATTTATTATAACGTGATTTATACAATGACATTTAAAAGCACGTGTGTCAGTTTTATCAGTTGGCTTCAGGGTGGAACATTTAACCTCAAAGGTATTTGTGATGTTGGTGTTGCGGCGACGTGGTAGATGCCTCAGGCATTTTTAATCCCAGGCAATACCATTTTATAAATCATGGCAAAAAATCAGAAATGGTATTGCCTGGGATGTTTGGGTTAGGAAGAGAATGTAGAGCACATAAATCATGGCAAGAAAGATCTAAAAAATGTGCTAAGATGCTAACAACATTTATGTATATATGAAATCAGGGCGAACGGTAGAGGTAATAACAATGTAAATCAATTCTTATCATATTCCGTCCATATGTATTTTATCTGTTATATCGTATTTGTCTTAAGCAAGGTGTGTTTTTTGTAGAAAAACGAAACATACACTGATAATTTGGTTTTGCGCTGAAATCTTAACTTTGCGTTTTGACTTTAGAAACTAGGCCTTCTTTTTCTCAAGCATTGAATGTTAGTTTTATCGCGTGTCTGAGAATGAGGACGATTCAGGTCATGATTTGTGAAATGTATACCCGTAATCTAATTTACATCTATATGCACATGTTCATGGTTAACTCGCAAGGTTTATTTTAATGAGAACCATGTGTGTGTTAGATGCCTTATCGCGCTCAAGTAATTCTGTGTGGCGCTTTCTCACCGTTTCGTGGAATATCAGAGTCACGGTTGATTTCAAGTTGTTACGGCAGATAGCAGCGGTAATAGAACATTTAGGCAACTTAATCTGGAAAATTAGTTGGCAGTTTTTGATAAAGTTCATTCACCGGCGCTTTTGTTTGCTTCAAACCGCTTTTTATCACCAAGTCCGTGTTGCTGACTACTTTTATCGGAGAAACATATGTTAAAAGTCTAGTTTTTAAAAAACTTATATGAAATGCATATGGTTTCTTTGATAGACGTGAGCCGGTTTTTTGTACAATGTATGTTTGTATTGTTAATATCGTTTGAAGTCATTCCCTTAATGACAGCACTGTTTGAGCAGGATGATCGTTAACTGTGATGATAAGGAATTATTTTGTGATATCTTGCTGCAATTTCTCGTCTTGTCTAGCAAGGACCAATTTCTGTTTGTCCATGTAATGTGTATTCGAGTGTAGAGTAGGTTCATAGATATATACGGAAGGTAGTATTTATCATTCAATAAAGAGGCGATGTCTGAAGCACTGCAATGTTTGACTGCGGAAATCCATTATTATTCATCCTCTTTCGAATTAAAAATCGTCAAAAATAAATAAATAATAATACAAATTCCTTATAATCTGTTCTCCGAGCTACACCGAATGGCATTTCCGTATCAGATTCGACCCTCATTCAGAGTTGTTTTCTATTACACTTTTTATGCATATTGTGTCTGTTTCAATATACATTTGTCTTATTATTTCCCTGTGAATAAATGTGTATGTCTGAAGAACTGCGGTGGTTTTTGTGTCAGCTGATAGAAAAACAAAATAAAATATTAAAATAAAATAATAGTTGTTATTAATTACGACCAGAAAATATGTTGTTGAAAATCAGACATTGAGCCACTTCTGAGCTGTTTGGTAGTTTCATAATTAACGTTGTTTATTTCAAAGGTATGGTGCACCCTAGAACCTGGTTTAACCCTCCAGCGGCCGTTTTTGCCACTGACCATTCCAAGGCGGTAGCCCCATTGTCAACCCTTTTTGTGTTTGCGACGTCATATGCCATCATTGCCATTCATGTTTGTCGTTGTGCGTGTGTTGAGGTTTACTGTGTTCTGTGAAAGCTGCATTTCCTGTTCGACTGTTATACTTATTTTAACCCCAAATTAATAAAGTTTATAAGCGTAACTTAAAGGGGATACATCAGCTGATGTGATCTAAAGAAGGTATAAAAGTCCAACAGGAAATATAGCATTCACAGAATACAGTCAGCCACAAATACACAATGCCATACCAAACAAACAACAATTACTAGAATAGAAACAAATATACGACACCACAGACATAAAATGATTGACAATAGGCCTGGAATTCACCAACCATTCTTCAAACTATTCTTAGATTTGAGCTCAAGTACTCACATTTCATTCACAAATATTTCCAAGACCTTCAGAGATAAACAGTCATATGAAGTTGCTATTTATTAGTATTTATCATATTTATACATAGCAGCCGTTTATGAAAGTTTATAATTCGAACTTATGGAGATATTTGTGATTGAAATTTGCATACTTGGGCTTAAGTCTAAGAATATTCTCAAGAATGGTTGATAAATTAAAAGCCTGGGGTCCCGCATTGTAATGGTCAGTGGCAAAAAATACCGATGACAAATAATGATGTTTACTATTCTCTAAAGGGCCGAAACATAAGGATTGAGCCTAAAACGACCACAAGTTTTCAGTTCAAGGAAATCCATTTAGTACAGCAACATGTGCTATTCCAGAGTTAATTTTGACATTTTGTTCTTGATTCCATTCAAAATATCTGGTAAACTAAAGGATCTTTACCAAACTTTACCAGATTATTTAATATCAATAAAAGCTTCGAATGTTTTGAAAACCAGCTAGATCGGACCAGTAACAGCAGAGTTATGCCCTTAATTTAGTTAAAATGCTATATTTTATCTCTTTAAGACGATAGGGTGTTTATTTTTCATCTGATCTTTACCAATCTTTACCGGATTACTAATAATAATGAAAGCTCGGAAAATTTGAAAAACAGCCAAATCGGATCAGTAACACCAGAGTTATGACCCTTGGTAAAGGTCAGATGAAAAATAAACACCCTATCGTCTTAATGGGGTAAACTATAGCATTTTTAACTAAATCAAGGGCCATAACTCTGCTGTTACTGGTCCGATCTGGCTGTTTTTCAAACTTATCCGAGCTTTTATTGATATTACCAATTTGGTAAAGTTTCGTAAAGATCGGATGAAAAATGAAGTTCCTATCGTCTTAACGATTTAAAAGTTAACGGACGGACGGACGGACAACGGATGGCAGACGATGGACGATGGACAACTCGCAATCTCATAAGTCGAGCGCTTTAGTTACTTAAGAAGATAAACATATCGGACAGGGAAAGCAGCATTCAAGGACGACAGTCAACCACAAAACAAAAAACAAACACGCAAACAAACAAACGAGAAAGCAAAAGTAATAAACAATGCAAACGACATCACAAACACAAAAGGGTTGACAATAGGGCTACAGCCTTGGAACGGTCAGTGGCAACAAAGGCCACTGGGGGTTTAAACCGGCTCTAGGGTGCACCAAACTAAGGCGAGTGCTCGAGATACTAACTCAAGCGCTCGAGATACTAAGTCGAGCGCTCGAGATACTGAGTCGACTTTTTATCTCGAGCACTCGACATATTATCTCGAGTGCTCGACATATTATCTCGAGCGCTCGACTTATTATGTCAGAAATGCTGTTACAATTCGGGGCTCGTCCGGGATCCATGACCGTGTCGGTCTGGAAACAGTATGCAAATAAGTCTGACAGCCAGCACTAGAATTCAGGGACGAATTTTTATTTCAGTCTGGTGGAGGTGTATGTAAGCGGGTACAGGTATATGGTGAAATATCGATAGCCAGCCTTGTGTTCTCGATAGCTTAGTTGGTAGAGCGCTATCCCTGTAAGCTAGAGACCCTGGGTTCGAGCCCGGTTAGGGGCACGATATTTTCACAACCTGTTACAATGTAATCGGACCGGAAAAAATACACATAAATACTTAGGCACTCAGCGGGTTTTGAACTCGGGACCCCTTGCATGTCAATCGGACGCTCTGCCGATGTCGTCATAAAAGCTAGCTCTGCGGCGAGACAGTAGAAACGCGCTTATAAACCTATCTATTTACATACACCCCAACTGAGTCCTACTACATATCTCACTCCTTTAACTTTGTGATATGTGTCACTCACACAGATATTACAGAACACATATAAACAACAACATATACATTATGATCTAGGCATCTGGGCATAACCTCATACAAAGCCTGCCCGGATTCTCCACCAATGTAACCGAATTTGCCGTGCTCTGCCGGTGGCCAGAGAGGGCCCCGCGGGAGTGGTTACGTCTCCCGAAGTTCGCACTGATTTATATAGGAGTCGAGACAACAAGGCCAATATGCAATTAAATGGTGGTCTATTAATGGATCTACTATGTATTAGTGCAGTACACTATTGTGTGTATGAACAGCCAACGGCCGTGGTACACGTGGCAGCAGTCCAGCCAACGGCTAGTGGTTGTCAATAGTTTTAAGTTGTTAGTACTACCTGAAAATAGAATGTGGAATTAATTACATTAATAGTTCCTAATGCAAAAGAGAATGAATTCAGTGACTACTACACTACTAAACCCCACAAATACACGATTCAGAGAAAGGGAACCCGGCGACACTTACCGAGCACTTCACTGTGTTGACGGTTTAAATGTCACATGGATAGACACATGTGTAGACAGACCGGGGCTCGAACCCAAATGTCACAGGGCTAGAAATATGTGCAGCCACACTGGGGCTCGAACCCGGGACCTTCGGACTACCGTTCCGATGCTCTACCAATTGAGTTAACCGGCCGGGCAATGCAATTCAATCTACCTGTTAGATATCTTTGAACGGTGACATACTCCCCCTACAGATTGAAATTCGTCCTCGAATTTCCATGGGTACAGAGAATCATTAGCATGGTTCTCGGAGTTTTCTCCGTCATTGTCCTGCCAGGATCATCAAATGTCACAGGGCTAGAAAAATGTGCAGCCAGATCGGGGCTCGAACCAGGGACATACTTATTTTTCCATAACTTTTAAGATGTCGAGCGCTCGAGATAATATGTCGAGCGCTCGACATGTTAAAAGTTATAAATAAAATAAGTATGTGTCCTAATCGTACCACTGTAGTATTATGCAATGGACATTTCAAGAAATACATAGAATACGACAAACACAAATACCAAAATACAATAGATGGGAATATCTGTGGAAAATAATGCTAAACGTTGCCTTTTATTTATCTTTGTAATTGTTGTTTGTTTCTATGCGTGCTTTTGGCTGATGTTTGTCCTTGAATGCTACATTTTCTGTTCGACTTTTACATTACTAACACCACTTAAAATAGTTTTTCAATTTAACCATGCACATTGTCTTTCAGTATTTACATGTTTAGATGGCATATGTATATACCATTGTAATTGCATTCAGTGTAAGGTAGCGTATGTTACATCACGTATGTTACATTTTAGTTTTTTTGATGCATTATTTTAAGAATCTCACAGAGAACAGGTCAACTACGTATGTCTATGATGATGGAAATAAAATAGGTTTTACGAAAACACACCATTACTTTTTGAATAAGCATGGAACATATAATAGGGACGATCACGTATGTTACACATTTAAAATGCCTTGAATATGTTATTCCTGTTAACCTATTTTATAAAAAACAAAAATCAGCTGTGCTAACTTTAAGTTCAAACGATAATAGTGTACACGGGTCTACATGAGCATGTTCGGCAATGTTTATGTGTACATGCGTCTTCATGAACATGTTCGGAAATGTTTGTGTGTACAAGGGTCTACATGAGCATGTTCGGCAATGTTTGTGTGTGCATGGGACTTCATGAACATGTTCGGAAATGCTTGTGTGTACATTTGTCTCCATGAACATGTTCGGTAATGTTTGTGAGTACATGGGTCTCCATGAACATGTTCGGCAACGTTTGTGTGTACATGGGTCTCCATGAACATGTTCGGCAACGTTTGTGTGTACATGGGTCTCCATGAACATGTTCGGCAACGTTTGTGTGTACATTTGTTTCCATGAACATATTCGGCAATGTTTGTGTGTACATTTGTCTCATGAACATGTTTGGCAATGTTTGTGTGTACATGGGTCTCCATGCACATGTTCGGCAATGTTTGTGTGTACATGGGTCTCCATGAACATGTTCGGCAATGTTTGTGTGTACATGGGTCTCCATGAACATGTTCGGCAACGTTTGTGTGTACATTTGTCTCCATGAACATGTTCGGCAATGTTTCTGTGTGCATGGGTCTACATGAACATGTTCGGCAATGTTTGTGTGTACATTTGTCTCCATGAACATGTTCGGTAATGTTTGTGAGTACATGGGTCTCCATGAACATGTTCGGCAACGTTTGTGTGTACATGGGTCTCCATGAACATGTTCGGCAACGTTTGTGTGTACATTTGTTTCCATGAACATATTCGGCAATGTTTGTGTGTACATTTGTCTCATGAACATGTTTGGCAATGTGTGTGTGTACATGGGTCTCCATGCACATGTTCGGCAATGTTTGTGTGTACATTTGTCTCCATGAACATGTTCGGCAACGTTTGTGTGTACATGGGTCTCCATGAAAATGTTCGGCAATGTTTGTGTGTACATTTATCTCCATGAACATGTTCGGTAACGTTTGTGTGTACATGGGTCTCCATGAACATGTTCGGCAACGTTTGTGTGTACATGGGTCTCCATGAACATGTTCGGCAATGTTTGTGTGTACATGGGTCTCCATGAACATGTTCGGTAACGTTTGTGTGAACATTTGTCTCCATGAACATGTTCGGCAATGTTTGTGTGTACATGGGTCTCCATGAACATGTTCGGCTATGTTTGTGTGTACATTTGTCTTAATGAACATGTTCGGCATTGTTTGTGTGTGCATGGGTCTTCATGAACATGTTCGGAAATGCTTGTGTCTACATTTGTCTCCATGTGCAAGTTCGGCAATGTTTGAGTGTACATGGGTCTCCAAGAACATGTTCGGCAAATGTTTGTGTGTACATTTGTTTCCATGAACATGTTCGGCAATGTTTGTGTGTACATGGGTGTCCATGAACATGTTCGGCATTGTTTGTGTGTGCATGGGTCTACATGAACATGTGCGGCAATGTTTGTGTGTACATTTGTCTCCATGAACATGTTCGGTAATGTTTGTGAGTACATGGGTCTCCATGAACATGTTCGGCAACGTTTGTGTGTACATGGGTCTCCATGAACATGTTCGGCAACGTTTGTGTGTACATTTGCTTCCATGAACATGTTCGGCAATGTTTGTGTGTACATTTGTCTCCATAAAAATGTTCGGCAACGTTTGTGTGTACATTTGTCTCAAGAACATGTTCGGCAATGTTTGTGTGTACATGGGTCTCCATGCACATGTTCGGCAATGTTTGTGTGTACATTTGTCTCCATGAACATGTTCGGCAACGTTTGTGTGTACATGGGTCTCCATGAACATGTTCGGCAATGTTTGTGTGTACATGGGTCTCCATGAAAATGTTCGGCAATGTTTGTGTGTACATTTGTCTCCATGAACATGTTCGGTAACGTTTGTGCGTACATGGGTCTCCATGAACATGTTCGGCAACGTTTGTGTGTACATGGGTCTCCATGAACATGTTCGGCAACGTTTTGTGTACATGGGTCTCCATGAACATGTTCGGCAATGTTTGTGTGTACATTTGTCTCCATGAACATGTTCGGTAACGTTTGTGTGTACATGGGTCTCCATGAACATGTTCGGCAATGTTTGTGTGTGCATTGGTCTCCATGAACATGTTCGGCAATGTGTGTGTGTACACATTTGTCTCCATGAACATGTTCGGCAACGTTTTGTGTACATGGGTCTCCATGAACATGTTCGGCTATGTTTGTGTGTACATGGGTCTCCATGAACATGTTCGGTAACGTTTGTGTGTACATTTGTCTCCATGAATATGTTCGCGGCAATGTTTGTTTGTACATGGGTCTTCATGAACATGTTCGGCAAATGTTTGTGTGTACATTTGTCTCCATGAACATGTTCGGCAATGTTTGTGTGTACATGGGTGTCTATGAACATGTTCGGCAACGTTTGTGTGTACATTTGTCTCCATGAACATGTTCGGCAATGTTTGTGTGTGCATGGGTCTACATGAACATGTTCGGCAATGTTTGTGTGTACATTTGTCTCCATGAACATGTTCGGTAATGTTTGTGAGTACATGGGTCTCCATGAACATGTTCGGCAACGTTTGTGTGTACATGGGTCTCCATGAACATGTTCGGCAACGTTTGTGTGTACATTTGTTTCCATGAACATATTCGGCAATGTTTGTGTGTACATTTGTCTCCATAAAAATGTTCGGCAACGTTTGTGTGTACATTTGTCTCATGAACATGTTCGGCAATGTTTGTGTGTACATGGGTCTCCATGCACATGTTCGGCAATGTTTGTGTGTACATTTGTCTCCATGAACATGTTCGGCAACGTTTGTGTGTACATGTGTCTCCATGAAAATGTTCGGCAATGTTTGTGTGTACATTTATCTCCATGAACATGTTCGGTAACGTTTGTGTGTACATGGGTCTCCATGAACATGTTCGGCAACGTTTGTGTGTACATGGGTCTCCATGAACATGTTCGGCAAGGTTTGTGTGTACATGGGTCTCCATGAACATGTTCGGTAACGTTTGTGTGAACATTTGTCTCCATGAACATGTTCGGCAATGTTTGTGTGTACATGGGTCTCCATGAACATGTTCGGCTATGTTTGTGTGTACATTTGTCTTAATGAACATGTTCGGCATTGTTTGTGTATGCATGGGTCTTCATGAACATGTTCGGAAATGCTTGTGTCTACATTTGTCTCCATGTGCAAGTTCGGCAATGTTTGTGTGTACATGGGTCTCCAAGAACATGTTCGGCAAATGTTTGTGTGTACATTTGTCTCCATGAACATGTTCGGCAATGTTTGTGTGTACATGGGTCTCCAAGAACATGTTCGGCAAATGTTTGTGTGTACATTTGTTTCCATGAACATTTTCGGCAATGTTTGTGTGTACATGGGTGTCCATGAACATGTTCGGCAATGTTTGTGTATGCATGGGTCTTCATGAACATGTTCGGAAATGCTTGTGTCTACATTTGTCTCCATGTGCAAGTTCGGCAATGTTTGTGTGTACATGGGTCTCCAAGAACATGTTCGGCAAATGTTTGTGTGTACATTTGTCTCCATGAACATGTTCGGCAATGTTTGTGTGTACATGGGTCTCCAAGAACATGTTCGGCAAATGTTTGTGTGTACATTTGTTTCCATGAACATTTTCGGCAATGTTTGTGTGTACATGGGTGTCCATGAACATGTTCGGCAATGTTTGTGTATGCATGGGTCTTCATGAACATGTTCGGAAATGCTTGTGTCTACATTTGTCTCCATGTGCAAGTTCGGCAATGTTTGTGTGTACATGGGTCTCCAAGAACATGTTCGGCAAATGTTTGTGTGTACATTTGTCTCCATGAACATGTTCGGCAACGTTTTGTGTACATGGGTCTCCATGAACATGTTCGGCAATGTTTGTGTGTACATTTGTCTCCATGAACATGTTTGGTAACGTTTGTGTGTACATGGGTCTCCATGAACATGTTCGGCGATGTTTGTGTGTACATTTGTCTCCATGAACATGTTTGGTAACGTTTGTGTGTACATGGGTCTCCATGAACATGTTCGGCGATGTTTGTGTGTACATTTGTCTCCATGAACATGTTCGGCAATGTTTGTGTGTATATGGGTCTCCATGAACATGTTCGGCAATGTTTGTGTGTACATGGGTCTCCATGAACATGTTCGGCAATGCTTGTGTGTACATGGGTCTCCATGAACATGTTCGGCAATATGTGTGTGTACTGTGTACATTTGTCTCCATTAACATGTTCGGTAACGTTTGTGTGTACATGGGCAATGAACATGTTCGGCAACGTTTGTGTGTATATGGGTCTCCATGAACATGTTCGGCAACGTTTGTGTGTACATGGGTCTCCATGAACATGTTCGGTAACGTTTGTGTGTACATTTGTCTCCATGAACATGTTCGGCAATGTTTGTGTGTACATTGGTCTTCATGAACATGTTCGGCAACGTTTTGTGTACATTTGTCTCCATGAACATGTTCGGTAACGTTTGTGTGTACATTTGTCTCCATGTCTCCATGAATATGTTCGCGGCAATGTTTGTGTGTACATGGGTCTTCATGAACATGTTCGGCAATGTTTGTGTGTACATTTGTCTCCATGAACATGTTCGGCAACGTTTTGTGTACATGGGTCTCCATGAACATGTTCGGCAATGTTTGTGTGTACATTTGTCTCCATGAACATGTTTGGTAACGTTTGCGTGTACATGGGTCTCCATGAACATGTTCGGCAACGTTTGTGTGTACATGGGTCTCCATGAACATGTTCGGTAACGTAAGTGTGTACATTTGTCTCCATGAACATGTTCGGCAATGTTTGTGTGTACATGGATCTCCATGAACATGTTCGGCAATGTTTGTGTGTACATTTGTCTCCATGAACATGTTCGCCAATGTTTATGTGTACATGGGTCTCCTTGAACTTGTTCGGTAACGTTTGTGTGTACATGGGTCTCCATGAACATGTTCGGTAACGTAAGTGTGTTCATTTGTCTCCATGAACATGTTCGGCAATGTTTGTGTGTACATGGATCTCCATGAACATGTTCGGTAACGTTTGTGTGTACATTTGTCTCCATGAACATGTTCGGTAACGTTTGTGTGTAAATGGGTCTCCATGAACATGTTCGGCAATGTTTGTGTGTACATTCGTCTCCATGAACATGTTCGCCAATGTTTGTGTGTACATGGGTCTCCTTGAACTTGTTCGGTAACGTTTGTGTGTACATGGGTCTCCAAAAACATGTTCGGCAATGTTTGTGTGTACATTTGTCTCCATGAACATGTTCGGCAATGTTTGTGTGTACATGGGTCTCCATGAACATGTTCGGAAACGTTTGTGTGTACATTTGTCTCCATGAACATGTTCGGCAATGTTTGTGTGTACATGAGTCTCCATGATCATGTTCGGTAACGTTTGTGTGTACATTTGTCTCCATGAACATGTTCGCGACAATGTTTGTGTGTACAGGGTCTTCATGAACATGTTCGGCAATGTTTGTGTTTACATTTGTCTCCATGAACATGTTAGACAACGTTTTGTGTACATGGGTCTCCATGAACATGTTCGGCAATGTTTGTGTGTACATTTGTCTCCATGAACATGTTCGGTAACGTTTGTGTGTACATTTGTCTCCATGAACATGTTCGGCAATGTTTGTGTGTACATGGGTCTCCATGAACATGTTCGGTAACGTTTGTGTGTACATTTGTCTCCATGAACATGTTCGCGGCAATGTTTGTGTGTACATGGTTCTTCATGAACATGTTCGGCAATGTTTGTGTGTACATTTGTCTCCATGAACATGTTCGGTGACGTGTGTGTGTACATGGGTCTCCATGAACATGTTCGGTAACGTTTGTGTATACATTTGTCTCCACGAACATGTTCGGCAATGTTTGTGTGTACATGGGTCTTCATGAATGTTCGGCAATGTTTTTGTGTACATTTGTCTCCATGAACATGTTCGTTAACATGTGTGTGTACATGGGTCTCCATGAACATGTTCGGCAATGTTTGTGTGTACATGGGTCTTCACGAACATGTTCGGCAATGCTTGAATGTACATGGGTCTCCATGAACATGTTCGACAATGTTTGTGTCTAATTAAAGCAGAATATGTAGTCTATGATACTCTCACGTTTTTGTTTTTTAACATTTTATTTCTTTTTCATGCAATAATGTACAAAATCAATGATTATGAAATTATATTCAACAATAAATTACATTATAATGTATTGAAAAGAAAACGTGTAGTCTAATAGAAATATATAGGAAGAAAATGTAGATGATAGAAAGATAGTAAAAAAGAAGAATATAGTATGAGTATATGCGTATAGTAAGAGGTAATTAACCTTCTATCTCTATTTCATTTCTCAAATGTCAACAAACATCCATTTGGCATTGTGTTGTTCAAGTTTGTTCTTAGTCTAGAGAATGCAATAATTTCCTCAATATCTTTCCAATAATGCAAATACCTCATAAAACATTCAATATCAGGCATTGTTTTATAATACTTGTTTCTGTACAGAAAGTATTTTGAAATAATAATAATAAAGTTCAAAATACAAGCGTTTCTGTTGTTTTTACGTATTAAGCCAAATGATACAGTCTTTAAATCAAACGGAATTTGAAACCCTTTGCTTTGTAGAATTTGTTGTAATTATGACAAAAATCTCTGGCATATATCATGTATATGACATGATACTCTCAAGTTAGGGTAACGTATGTTTCATTCACTTTGGCGACATTTTTGAAGACAAGATTGTCTTGACGTGTTCTATGACGTTTTAGTTGAAAGTTTAACATGATAATCCAACTATTCTAAATTGTATTATATGTATCTACAATATATGAATTAAAATCTTTTTACAGATAGACTTCGGTCAAATGATATTTCAGTAAAGTTGAATACATTACAGGAAAATGTCTACACATGAAAGAGATTTAAATACATGTTTGACGAGTTTTACAGATATTGTTGACGAAGTTGCTTCACCTTTATTTAAAAAGAATTTACAGAATTGTGAAAGTATAACATTTAATAACGATAAATGTAACCAATGGTTCAATGATAACTGTTACAATGCTAAACGCCTCTTTCTTAGTGCTTTAAACGCGTATCGTTTAAATAAATGTGACGATACCAGAAAGAAAATAGTCTCTGCTAGATCGCAATATAAACTTATTTTGCGTACAAGTAGAATAAATTGTGATACATTGCAAACTTCCAAACTGGTAGAAGCTCGGTTTAAAAATGCTAAAGCTTACTGGAATCTGCTTAAAACTGCATCTGGTGTAAAGAAATCGAACATATCACTATCGTCTTATGAACAATACTTTAAATCGGTCAATAATCCTCTGGATCCATTTTTTATACCTGATGATGATATTTTATATTTCGTAAAAGGTTTGAAAAAAATGAATTCAGTATTTTGATGAAGTGTTTGATGAATTGAATGTTGATTTTACAGACGAAGACATTTCAAAATCGATAATTCAATTAAAATCTAACCGATAAGCTGGGTCAGTTATGATTTTAAATGAGTTTCTAATACATGGTAAAAATACGTTATTGCCTACTATTCGATTACTATTTAATAAAGCGTATTACACTTCATATTTTCCAGGTGCTTGGTCAGAAGGTTACATTATTCCATTGCACAAAAAGGGTAGCATAAAATGTGTTGTTAAACGTAAGATGTGGGGTGAAGTTCTTAAATGTTAACATGTATGTTTATAATAATTCAAAGGCCATATCTGTTGATGTTAGTCCAAATAATAAAGGCGCTATGATCAAATGAAAGATCAGGGTGCTATATAGGCTTATAAGCAAGCAGGGAACGGACAGACGGACGAACTGCCATCACATCAGCCTTATTGGCGTTCTACGTACCGGTCGAAATAAAAAGGAAAAGAAATGGGAAGCGATTGGAAACTATTGAATAAACAGAGGATAAACATGAAATCATACGCATGACATTTTAAACAAGTAGTAGAACGTACGTTGCTATCATAACAGTTACTACTTTTCCCGCATCCACATGCGGATTAAACAAAGGCGGGCTGATTATGAAACATACCATCAACTTAAGAAAAGAAACTCCGCACTTGAATAGTCTGTACATGTTGAGTATCACGTGCACAATCGATGGGATAATTACTGAGCTTGCGTGACCTTTCCCTGGATCCGCATTTGACATTGTCAACAACATGTGAAGGTCATTTCTGTTCTGGTGAAGGACTTACTACATACAATGCCTACTAAAGTCTGATGACAGAATCAGTGAAAAGGTATGCTATTTTATCTATACTACATATACTCAGTCGTTGTTACTGTGTTGTTAGTTTTAGTATATGTATGCTGTTACATGTACTCGCATGTATGTATAATTAAAGGCAACGTACTTATATTTAAAATTACGCTCTGCGTATGTGATATGTTACATTTATTTCTACCAATAATCGTGTTTAATTACAATTAGTATCAGTTTATGTGTCACATAACTAACATACAAGGCAAAGTACTATACAATTATTTAAAATAAGCTTTAAGTTTGCTATGCAGTATTCATTAATACTTACACTGGTGTTTATTACAACGAGTATTGAATACAACGCTCAATTCTCTGCCTCACATCCCTGTATTAAATGGCGGCAGCCTGGATACGATGTAAACAATTATTGTAGTTCAGTTTCTGTAACGCGATGTGTATATGAATTGAATTGAATTGGGTTTTAAGGCGCACCAACACATGAAAGGTTATATGGCGCCTAACAGGCGTGAACATGCCAGGCTCATCATCCATGTACACATCGAGATAAAATATGGAAAATGGGCCTAGAACCTTCTCACCCTGAACTGCAGAGTTGCTGCAAATTCTATCGTAGAAACTCCATTTACGCTGGAGCCACGTTTATTGTTTTTCTGCCACTGCTCTTTTGATGTGAGCGAGATGGCACCTGAAACAATGCAGGGATCATGATGAAGACCTTTAATAAACATGAACAAAAAATGATAAAATGAACATGAATTTGGGGGGATTCTTCCCCTCTGCCTAAGGGATCTGCAGTGGCCCTATTCTTTGCCCCGTGACCAAACGGGGCCCCCGGCAACCACATGGGGCGATATTTGTATGAAAGCCGTGTTCCTCTACTGTGTTCGTGATTATAAGAATATTTTATGGGTATCCGGTGAAGATCGGGAATTCCAACACGAGGTATAATTGTTTTATCGGAACCGAGGCTCCCTATCTGGGCCCCGTTTTATGAAACAACTTGCGACCATTTTGATCGTAAATCAATTTCTTAAATGCTTCACTATAAACTACACTTTTCAAATAAGCCGGATTTCATTTTATTCCCTATATATGTGATATTTCTGCATGACGTGCACACATAATTGTCTGCATTGAATGCTTAGGTGGAAAAAGTGGACGATTTTAAAATTTAAGACTTATCGTAAGATGTTTAATAAAACGGGGCCCTGAACCGGATACCCGTGTTTGATTCTTTTTATTCATACCATTTATATTCGCAATACTTTGATTGACCTTGTTTGGCATTCGCCGAAGTATTTGTAACGTTTTTTAAGAATAGACGGCGCAAGAAGTCCATTGTTCTATAACTGTCCTAAATTCGTCCGCGAATGGTGTTTGTTCCTATAAATGTATATTACATGCACATGTAGGGTGACATGTTCAAGTGAGTAACATTGAAAATAGAAAACTAAACAGTAAAAGTCTAAACATTTGAAAAAGAAGCATTAAATTGAATGGAGTATGGTTATCTGGTTATAAGGCTATTTTTTTTCTTAAAACATGTCCATTGACATCGGTGTCATTAAATACTGCATTACAACGCATGCTCAATTTCATGTTATAGTACTGCAACACTAGAAAACCATGCCGCAGACACATGCCATCATACCCCACTCAAACACATTTGTTTCTGATACCGGGTCCAACAGTCCTAGCACTGCCTTTTATATGCTGAGCGCCAAGTAATTGAGCTACACTTACCCTTTGTGAAGTCTTTAGTATGAACAGATCAGAGTTTGGTCACACGACCTCCCGCATGTCAGTCGGGCGCTCTGCTATTACGCCATAGTTGAATACGCGTATAATGTATTTTAGTCGGTAGCTCATACTGTAATTCAATTTAAAATGAACAACAAACGGATTAGCGCGTTAGCCGTTTATACATGTAACATTATCAAAACATGTTTAATGACATAAAGTTGCGGTGGCCGATTAGTTAGCATTCTTTGCGAACCTTTCAAAAGGTCTCGGGTTCGATTCCAAGTGCGGTCGTATCTCAGATTTTTAAAACACACGCCCGCAGTATTTTATTGCAATTCCGCAGTACTTTACTCGTGCAAGGTATTTTGAAAGTACGTGTTCTTAAAGACACATTTCCCAACTGAATGTAGTCGTTGAAAAATCATGGATAGCATGCTTTTTAACTGCTTACTTCTCGCTGACTGATTACCACAGAGACATTATATTGAGGCCCCTTCACAGCTTTTTCTTTTCATTTACTATTACCTTAGTTTTTGATATAAAATATATTGTACTAAAAACACTAGATTGTTTATTATGGGGGAGCATATAGTCGCCGCATTTTCCGTCCGTCCGTGTGTGCGTCCGTGCGTCACACTTTTTGTCCGGAGCATAACTCAAAAAGTATGCTTGATTAAAGTTCGTGTGGATGATTAGGACACTGGGGCGGGTCCAAATTTTAACTCAGGGTCACCATTAGAACAAACTAGTTAGAGGACCATAAGACGATGTTACATGCAAAATATCACAGCTCTATATCTTGTATTTTTGCAGAAGATTTTTTAAGATTTGTTAAATGAAACTGATAAGCCCCATTGCGGGGGCATTTATGACCTCAGGTGCACCATTCGAACAAACATATAATGGTGCTTCACATAAGCTTGGGGTCGTCCGTGGTCGAGTGGTCTCAGACTTGAAATCACATGTCCCTCACCGCTGTGGGTTCGATTCCCCATGGGGCCAGGATTGTTTAGTATGTGAGTATCAAGCTATCCAGCTTGCTTGCTCGTCAGTGGTTCTACTCAGGTGCGCGTCCGTGCACGAAAAAATGCCCGGGTTTGCACCTGGGGTCTTCCTCCACCAATAAAAAGCTGAAATGTCGCCAAAGGACCTTAGCTGTTGGTGCAACTATAAAATCCAGTTTAATGAATTCATATAAGATTTGGTTGAATTCCGACAAGCGGTTTCTGAGAAAAAGTCGTCAGAAGCAAAAGATAACGACGGACGACGGACAGACAACGGACGGACGGACGAAGAGTGATTCCAAAACATCAGATTGAGCCTTCGGCTCAGGTGATCAAAAACACTGACAGATGACAACGATTTTTGAATTTTGAAGTCCCGATGAGTTTCTTGCATTTGAGATTTACTAAAACATGGCAGAGAAGTAACTGATAATAGAGTATATTGTGCTAAAAATACAAAAACTATTAATTGTTAACACGGGTCTTTTAGGAAAATCCATCTATACATAGTTGTTTTAACATATATACAAGTGCACATAAAATGCAAAACCGTTATAATTTTTATTACATTATTATACACTCTTTATGGGACGGGCCTCATCCTTTGACAAAAACCTAATAATCTCAATTTCCTTGTGCAAATGTATTTCTAACAGCGATTTACAGTTACCTATAGAAATTCTCTCCCCCTCAAATACAATAGGCTCGAAATGTGTCTTTAAAGCCGTCGATCCCATTGCAGGGAGAGCCATACCCCGTGCACGTTAAAGATATCGCTGAACGTTTATTTTTTCACAACCGTAAAATACCTAGGCCTTAACTCTATGTCGTGGTTTCATATGACCCCTAAAAAGATTTTAAAGTAAAACAAATAATTAAAAATATATACATAAAAACAAATATAAAAAAGAAGAAGAAGAAGAAGAGGGATATCCGCATTACAGGGTTTGGAATTTAAAAAAAGAAGAAGGAAGTCAGAGACATCGAAGTGTAGCATGCAACTATAGACATTACAATATAGTTATATTAACGCACTCTCGACTTCTGTCTGTTACAAGCAAACAAAGCATTTATTGAAACCTTTGTCATACTAGCGCGACCTTTTGCTGTCCGAGGTCGATCGTGCCACTGCTGTATTCGACTATGGCGTAATAGTAGAGCGTCAGACTCGCATACGGAAGGTCTCGTGTCCAAACCCTGACCGGTTCATACTAAAGACTTATAAAAAGGTTACTTGTAGCTCAGCTGCTTGACGCTCAGCATACAAAAGGCAGTGCTAGGACTGGTCGACCCGTTATCAGAAAATAATGTGATTGAGTATGGCAGTAGCCTACTATAAAGTTGAGCATGCGTTGTAATGCAGTATTTAATGACACCAATATCCATGGACTTGTTTTAAGAAAATGTATAGCCTTATAACCAGATAACCACACTCCATTCAATTAAATGCTTCTTTTTCAAATGTTTAGACTTTTATTTTTTTAGTTTTCTATTTCAATGTTACTCACTTGAACATTTCACCGTACATGTCGCTGAATATTTACACGTAATATACATTTCTTGAAAATATTTATAGGAACAAACACCATTCGCGGACATTTTTATGACAGTTGCAAATACTTCGGCGAATGTAATACAAGGTCAATCGTGCTGCTGCTATGTTTTTCACTGTATACCGTATAGATTTAGGCCTACTTATTTAAAACAATATCGTACCTCATTGTCATATATAAGTTTTAAAGAAAGTTGAGCAGTAGAACATACTTTTTTGTTTTTATCTTGAATCGTCGTTTTGTAATGAATAAAATAATTAACGTACATGATGTCATTACTCGTTACGCATAATCGCATTTATGCTTTACTGAACTAATAAAGAGTTTAAAATCATGTTTACAATTAGGAGTTCTTATCGTGTCGATCTGTATAATTTTGCCGAGAAACAGGGTGTCTGAGATAAAATAGTTTATCATGTCGATCTGTGTAATTCTGCCGGGAAACAGGGTGCCTGAGATAAAGAGAATATTATGTTAGTGCCTGATCGCATCCAGGTTATTAGGTGAGGCTGAGAAAAATATGAAGCCCGAGGCTATGTCAATGGCTTCATTTAGTTCGTGCCGAGCCTGATAAACTGGATACGATCAGGCACTAACATGATATTATTTTATCATGTTGATCGTTTAAAATGATTTAATTTACCTTTTTTCCCCTTTTCCTCCCATTTGTTTCCGTTCAAAAATATCCAGACGTCATGAAATATTCCCTGACGTCATTAAAAGAAGTGCAGACGTCATCAAAAGCGGTGCAACTGAGGGTATACATGGTATAGGAAAGTAACTGCCTAGATAAGGTTTTATCCAGGCACCCAGTTTCTCGGCATAATTATGTAGATCGACTTGACAAAAAATCTTATCTCAGCAGTTACTTTCCTATCCCGTCAGGTGCACATCTTTTAATGATGTCAGCACCTATTTTGATGACGTCAGGGTATATCTGATGACATCTGGGTATTTTTGGACGGGGAAAACGGAGAAAAAGGTAAATTAAATGATTTTAAACGATCAACATGATAATAGTATATCATGTTAGTGCCTGATCGGCACAGCCTCAGGTCTCGTTTTTTCTCAGTCTCACCTGATAGAGTCTATCATACTACAGTACAGTACAGTAACATAATAGTCTCTATCTTTACTTTGTTTACAGAGTAAGTCAGTGGCATGGTGTTCTATGACATCACGGTACTTATATGGTTATGTTTGACGAAAATAATAAACTGTAATCAACAGATATATTTAAAGAAAACGGAAACTCAAATGATTTCTGTGACACTTCTTATGATATATAAAGTGTAACCAGTTTTAAGTAAACATATCAGAATTAGATTTTAAAACCATGTTACCCTCATTGGGCTTATTATTTTTTTAATTCTTTGGTATCAAGGTATGCAAATATTGTGTATTCTATTTGTTAGTAACTTGTATAAGATTTAATGAGTGGCCATTTCTAGAAATAATAATACAACAGACTCATCAGAATAACAAATAGGGTAACTCGCCCCTGAGTCGGACAGGTTATTGGTTCTCGGCACCTCTGTCTATCAATGTTCATGCTCCTGCTTGCTGAAACCATCTGATTTCTCCCTCAGTGTTTAATGTATCATTCGCTGTCAACTATTTAGCGGTACCAGCGATTTTGCTGGGATTACGTCCTACTTTTCGCACTCACCAAATTCGCCCTTGAGTCGGACATTTTTTGGAACTTCAGTAGTGGGTCACAAAATTGCTTCGATGTTGCCATAAGCTCAAATAAAGAAATTGTCCTTATTTTTCTTCATGTATGTATTTAAATTTCCTTACATAAATTACATATTTTAGATGTCTTCTTGTGTAAAATGTTGGGTATTGGCTCCTGACTTCAGTGTTCGTCTTCAGGGCAGATATATTTAGACATGCCCCAAAGTCGAACATGTAATTGCCCTTGAGTCGGACTATAAAGGTAACTGGAGAAATCAATAGATTGGGGGTAATCCTTGTTGTTTTGAATGAAAGAAATCATTGGATTGCCTCCCTTTCATAGTAACAGTTATTGACCGTTTCCAGTTGAGAAAGGTATTCAACCATCAATAACTGTCCGAGTCAGGGGCAAGTCCAACTTAAGGGCGAGTTACCCTACTGAATTTTATAATCTTCAAGGCAATGGAAACTGCATTTATGGAGTCTACTGTACTGTAGGGGTGATGAATTTTAAAGATCATTAGGAAATTGTCGACATTTTTTCATTATTTTGAAATATCCTTTTATTTATGATAAATATACTTATTTTTTGTTCAATTATTTTGTTATATATAGACCTAAAGGCATCACATCTATAAAATAAGTATCATATTTTAGCATAGATGCATACGGTTTTATAGATATGACACTACCGCGATACCATACAGCAGAACCGTTGATATCATAGGAAGCCAGTATAATTAATATATATTATGACCTCGGATATGCAGCCTTTATGTTATTATTGCAGCAGTATTTTAAATAAAGTGATTTCTAAATACGTAAATAATGTTCGTTTATTATGCAAACCACAGGCCCCCCTCCACCCCCTCTCTCCCCCCCCCCCCCCCACCCCCCTCAACCCACACCCACCGTTTCCCCAAAATAGTTTTGATTCTCGGCCAAGAATTTACTCTTTTGCATGTTACATCGTGATTTTAAACAGAAAAAATATGGTAGCACCAGGTACATTGTTGATCAAACTTCAGTCTAAAACAATCTCAACATGTGTATAATTTGTCATGGAGAAAACACTTTAAAGGTGAGCAGATCACTACACAGATTGTTTGACAATACGTTTTACCCTTCGCAAAGATACACTATTATATACGAAAGCCGTGTAGGGACTTCTTACTTTTTACTTCTATCTTCTAACTTCTTAGTTCTAACTCTTCTCTAACTTCGATGTTAGCACGTGACAATATTTCATCCTATCAGCTTGCTACATATGAACTACAGTACATATTAGAATATAAGCCTTGTGGTGTAGTGGTTATAGCGTCTGCCTTGCATTCGGGAGGTGTGGGTTCGAGTCCCCTGACCGCGTCATACCAAAGACTTTAAAAATGGAGTAGTCATTTGTAACCCTTGCCTGACGAGCAAATAATGGCGACTGATTGACCAGTGTCAAAATAATGTGACTGGGTGGGTGGGGGTATCATGTCTACGGCGTGGTATTCCAGTGTGGCAGCACTATAAAGAAACCATTGAGTTCGCTGCTTCAAGTAGACATATCATCACATCACACAACAACACACAGATAAAAAGTCCAGACATTGTGCCTATAATCGTCGGGTAGGACGACGCCTGTCGTAGGTGGAGGGACTATAATCCTTAGAAATACACACACACACACACACACATAAGGATTTTAGCCTGGTAACCAATCAGAAGGCTTTAATTTTACAGGTAGAGTTATTATAGGTTAACTTTTCATTTTGTCTCTACGTCCGTCAGTAAGCCGTCCCTCTACGTCCGTCTACATGTATGTCATCATAAAGTAATTATATTTCTAACATTAATTATGTGTGCGTGTGGGGGGAGAGGGCCGGTTGGGATTAGAGGGTTGTGGGTGGTGGGGTGGGGGGAGCGGGGCTAGGCAGGCAGCCAGTGCAGTGTCGTTGTCGTGGTCGTGTAGTGCAGTGTATGTTTGTGTGTTTGCGCGCGCTTGAGTGCATTTAATTGAACGTAGCGTGTCGTCTATTAACAGTGAATGCATTCAAGAACGCACATGAAAAGGTTTTAAAAAATTATTTTATAAAAATGAAACGCAAATGGAATGCAAATGGAACGAAATTGAACCCAGACGGAATGCGTTTGTGTGGTACTGAATGCCACTGGGTCTGACATAGCACTATTAAAAGAGTGATATTATACTAATAGTTGATATCATCCATCAAAATGAATGAGTGATATCAGCTTTTTGGAAATTATTGATATCACTTATTCAGATGAGTGGTATCACTGATTCCATAGATGATAATATCACCCATCCTATAGTTTTTTATGCATAACAGATTTTCTTTAAACTTTTTGTACAGTAAGTCTGTTATATATATAGACAGAAAAGGCAAAAATAATGGTAGTTCACCATGATTGTTAAAATTTTAAAAAAATATTTGTAATGCCACGGTCATGTCAATCTGTCCAAAAAGTTAAACAAGTCCATGAAATAGCTAAATAAGACATTTTTGAAGTCTAATCATTTATTCATTGGTCACAATTCTGCTAAAATTGTATTAAAGTAAAGAACATTTAATTACAATAACATTTAAAGCTCATCTTTATGTAAAACGTATATTTTTTTACAAAATCGGTTGAGATCATTACCACAATTTATGCACAAATTAGTCCATAATGATACAATTTCCTCTTTTTTTTTGTATGTTCCCAATAATAGAATTTGTTTAAACTTTCTAAGCACATAGTTTAACATATATATAAAAACAAAATGTGCAATAAAAATGATAGGTCCCCATGTTTGTTTAGAACAAAAACTTGAAATCCTACCCCCAGGCTAAAAGGCCATGTTTTGTATGAAATTATATAGAAATGATATATTTTCCTTTTTTGTTATGTTCCTAATAACAGAATTTGTTCAAACTTCCTAGGCACTTATTTGAACATATATTTAGACAATATATTCAATTAAATGTATAGGTCACCATGCATATTGAGATTTAATATTGGTTTTTGGAACCGTACCATTATGCTTAAATTTTTTAATTTTGTTGGAATTTTTATAAAATGCTATATTTTTCCTATTTTATGTATCTAATAATAGGCCTTTATTTAAATAAAGACAATAATAAAAAATAATTTTTTTTTTTTAAAAAAAGACAAAAAATACAACTAGACATCAAAAGCAACATTCCTGTAAATTTGTAGGAAAATCCATCCAATAGTTTTAGAAGAGAAGTCGCCCAAAGAAGCTGCGCATGGAAAACTACCGAAAATGCCTTTAAATGTGTTATACCATTGATTAGAATCAGGGATATCACTGATTCGAATAGGAGATATCATTCATATCAATCATTTTACCTATTTAAGTGATATCACTCATAGTGATACCATTGTGATATGGTATAAACAAAAATACGGCGCCGCATACTTAAATTTACTAATTCTAATGTGCGAGTATCTAGTAATTTTATTAAGATGTTTTTATTTCACAAGTTATATAGTTTAAGAGCAATTCAATTATTAGAGCACTGTGAACTATTTACTCTGTTTTACATAACGATTTACATGATGCTTAAAGTTCTCCGACCATGTTTTGTTTCTTGAACATGTTTATGTTTATTTAAATCGAAATCAATACACAAACATCTATATTTACAATTCACACATTGCAAGTATGTGAAAAGCGAGAATAAGATTTTATTTGATGACGTAGAAAACTTTGAACAGGTAAATTATTCCACAGGTAAATGTATTTATCAATTATCTCGCAATAGTTGTGCAGCTATACAATTCAGATTTACCTCATTTCCGCATGCAGTCACGCAGTTGTAAAAGAAGTATCTACGTCATGCAAATAATTCTTATTTTTACATACAACTTAGTAGCGGATTTACATATATTTTCCCCGGGACTATGTTTCCCCGGGACTATAAAGAAATGTTCATATATGTTTAGTTTAAGAGTTAAATTTGTTAATTGATAATACTACAAAAAGGTGGCCATTCATCTTTAACACAATACATGGATGTCTGTAATGTGAAATTGTAAATAAATCAATTCATTCCTAAGTAGTTTTGTTTTATTTTATAAAAAAAAAATGACATGGTGGAATAGATTATCCAATTAAAATGGATCTGATTAATGTGATATGTACACTCAAATAAATGTTTTCAAACATAAAACAAATAGTGTATATATGTAAACACGTGTTTCCATCATTGGAGATAGCGATTTATAGCGAAAACTCGCACTGGTAAGCCTTATGGCATGCCATGCAAAAGAGCAACTGTTAGAGATAATTAGATGCCTGCTGTGCCTAATGCTACAGTCACACGGCCACTTACGGTAGCTGCGGATGCTTACGGATCAAAATCCGTAAGCATCTCAAAATCCGTAAGCATCCGCAAGGATCCGTATCATCCGTAAGCATCCGTATTTATCCGTAACCCAATCCGCAGGATCCGCAGACATACGCATATCCGCAGCGGGAATTTTGAAAATCTCAAAATTTTGCTGCGGATGAAATATACGTAAGCATCCGCAGAATATACGTTATCCATACGTAGAATACGTAACCCATACGTAAGATACGTAAACTCATCCGCAGGATACGTAAGATACGTAACTGATGCGCACACTTTGTCGGGTGTGCGGATGCCTGCGGATACATAGGGGTACGTAAACACAGTTACGTATGAGTTACGTATGAGTTACGTATGTTTAACGTACTTTTGGCATATATATTGCGGATCTTACGATAGGACTTGCGGTATTTGCGTATGCTTGCGGATGGGATACGGATGTTACGGATGGGATATGTATGTTACGGTTGGGATACGGATATTACGGATAATATGCGGAATTTTTACCTATATTTTCTTCATTTCGGCGGATGTCGCCCATGCCAAATGGTCTACACTTGGGTATATAAGGATGCTGCCATCCTCATCATTGTCAGTTCTTCAACTGTAGACTTTCACAGGTCACTCAAGATGGAGAGAGAACGCCGCCTTGTGTTGCTGGATTGTATGATACCTGGTACAGGAAGGCCCTTCCGGTAGGCTTGAAGGTCGCCATCACCATGCGCTACTTTGCCAGTGGGGACTCCTACCACAGCCTGATGTACCTATTCTATGTACCCCACAACACCATCTCACTCTTGGTGTTGGACGTGTGTGAGGCCATCTACGCTGAGTATGGCGAGGAGACCATCAGCAACCCATCTACTCCAGAGGGGTGGAAGGACATTGCCCAGACCTTCTCCGACCGGTGGAACTTTCATCATTGCCTGGGAGCCTTAGATGGCAAGCACATCCGCATCAAGGCACCCGCGAACTGTGGCTCCGAGTTCTACAACTACAAGGGGTACAACTCGAATGTACTCCTTGCCCTGGTCGATGGCAACTACAAGTTCCGGTGGGTGGAGGTGGGAGCAGGTGGTGCAAGTTCTGATGCCCAGATTTGGAACACGTGCAGTCTGAAAGAGGCCATTGACGATGAGACCATTGGGATACCACCAGATGAGCCACTGCCTCATGACGATCGAGACATCCCTTACTTCGTGATTGGTGACGCTGCATTTGCACTACGCACCACCCTGATGAAGCCTTTTGGTGGCAAGCCACTGACCATGGAGGAGAGGATATTTAACTATAGACTGTCCAGAGCCAGGAGATGTGTGGAGAATGCCTTTGGCATTCTTGCCAACAGATTCCGGTGTCTTCTGAGTGCTATGGCACAGGTGCCTACCACAGTGGAGACCATCGTCCTCGCCTGCCTGTTCATCCACAACATCCTGAGAGACCAGGCACCCGCTGAGCAGAATGCCATGATGGACAGAGAGGACGACCAGCACAACATCATTCCAGGTACATGGAGAGAGGGGGCCGTGCTGGATGACATGCAACAGAGGCTTGCTGGCAACTACACCACTAACATTGCCAAGCGCCAGCGCCTGTACCTCAAGCATTACTACAATGGCACCGCCGGAGCAGTTCCCTGGCAGCTGCGCATGGCCTAAGCAGCTGGCCAAACATAACAAACGGCCCTTGTAAGGGCCACCCACTTCTTCCCAGAAGAATTATGCAACTCTTGATGCATAAATTTGACCCAAAAAAATGAACCAAAAAATAAATTTGAACCAAATTTAGTTTTCAAATTCAACTGGGTTTTTCACAGAAATGGGATGACCGCAGCGATAGCTCAGTGGTTAGAGCGTCCGCTTCGGGTGTGGGAGGTCGTGTGTTCGATCCCGACCGGGTCCTACCATTGACCATTATTTAATGGTAGAAATGGCTTCCCCCTTGGCGCTCAGGAAAGTGGGGATAGCATTACGACTGGAAAGCCAGTACCAGGATAATAAGACTGGTAGTACTGGTTAGAATCCAGGGAGCATGGATAAGTGAAACTGTCGCCGTAATATAACTGAAATACTGTTGACATGGCGTCAAACACTAATCAAATATATTTCACAGAAATGGGGAAGAAAAATTTCCAATAAAATGTTTTCCAAATTATCATTAAGTAATATTAAAGTTTTAAAAATGTTAAAGAATTTTAATTTATCTAACCAATATCAAAAGGGGGTTGCACAACTTTCACAAAGTTGTGTTTTTGAGACATCTTTTTGGACAGGGCACAAATTTCCCAAATTTTGTACAGGGCACAAATTTCCCAAATTTTGTGCCCTGTCCAAATAGATAAGTCTTTGTTCTTGCCAAATTATAAACGAATTTAATGTCTTCTTTTTGGGGGGTTGGGGGTCTTTGAAGTCTAATATTCATTTAAACCATCTAAAACCAACCTTTTTTTCTATACAATATTGAAATGAAAATAACAACAGTTTTTTACCATGATTCACAATTTCCAATCAGGCAATTTAATACGGAAACATTACTTTTCAATCATCATGACACATTTCTGAACAATATTTGTTATCTTTTAATCCAAGCACTTTCTTTAAAAAATGTTTCACATTGCGGAAACTACCCAAACAGTCTGTATATCTGCAAACAGTCAGTATATCTCCAGACAGTCTGTATATATCAAAGCACATTATGGTAAACATTTATAAAAACAAAGTATTGTGCACATCATATTTAAAATAATACTGGAGAGTCTCTGTCTCACAAGATAGAACACACATCACTCTAAGTCGTTCAAGAGGCTGCTGAATGATTCTCCTACTTCCATCGACTGATGGGACGGGACTGGCACTGGAGATGCTGCAGGGGTGCCAAAAAACACCGGGGTGTTCCAACCTAAGTTCATGCTTGACTGCATGTTGGGGGCTGACTGAGACCTCTCCGGCCTCACAGCTGGACTGGAAGACAGGGCGGCAGCTGCGGAGGCGGCAGTTGCAGTTGCCGTTGGCACGCTAACAGGGCGTAATTGTGCGAAAGTCTGCTGTGGCAACCGTCCTGGTACAACTAACTGCTGCTGCTGCTGTGCCTGTGACACCTGCTGCACCCTCACAATCCTGGTCACCTGGTGGGGTGCTGGGAGGTTACTGAGCTGGGCTGGGGTGAAGGTCGTCTGCCCCTCAGGGAAAATGAAGTCCTGGTCTGCTCTCTGGTAGTTCCTCTGCCAGTCTGGCATCTGCTCACAGGAAGTGGAAGAGGTGGGGGTGGAGACAAACTGACTGGTAGAAGGAGGCTGCAAACAGAATGATAAGAAATAATAGAAGGGGATTCATCCAAGAAAAAAATCCGGACAATATGCGCAGCTTCACTTGATCTGAATCATTCATGTAAAGTTTCACAGAAATCTGACCAGGCGTTAAGGAGAACAAGCACGGACAAAATGTTCCATGAAAAAGTGAAAAGGGGCTTAAGATCATATGAAAAAAAAATCCTGATGATATGCGCAACTAGAATTGATAAGGATCATTCCTGTAAAGTTTCACAGAAATCCGACCAGGGGTTAAGGAGAACAAGGGCGGACAAACTTTGGTGGAAAGACTGACGGACGGACGGACAGACAGACGGACGGACGACAAGGCAAAAACAATATGTCTCCATAATTAAAGTCATATTTGCTTTTATTTGTACAACAACTTTTGTGATTTTGTCTGGCAGTACTTTCATGAAATACATTTCAAATATTACACACATTTGAAATTGGTAGCTTTGAAATTTTATAGCAAAATTACATTTTAGCTGTAAATCACTTTGCATCTTTGGTAGCTTGAAGACTTGCACTGCTGCCATGTATCATTAAAAAGAAAAAATGATTAAAAGTGATTTTCAACACACCTTGAAGAACTGCTGCTTCTGCTGTGAGGTCTGGGTGGCTGGTTGATCCATGGCGTGGAACAGTGCCATACCCGGCTGTGCTGTCTGTGGTGTCTGGGCTGACTGGGCAGCTGGCCTCTGACTGGCAACACTGATTGCCTGGAAGTGGTCCACAATCAAGTTGATGTCCCGCCTGAAAGCAAACCAGTGGTCATCAGCTATGCTGGGCAGGATGGACATGAACCACTGGCCATATGTGTGTCTCTCCAGCAGCCTCGGGTCTGTGGGGGGAGGGGCAGAAGTCCCAAGTGCACTCTCCACCCTCTGAGTGATGGCTGAGGAATCAGCCAGACTGCGCCTCATCGCCTCGAGCAGGTCATCATGCTCCTTGCTGGCAGCCTTCCTCCACCTGTCCCTCCTCCGGGGCTGTGGTGGGGGGATGTCACCAGTCAGCTCTATCATGCTCTCCTCGTCCATGCCCTCTTCCTCCTCCTCCACCTCCTCCTGGACCGCCTGCACCTGCACCAGAGGTTTGGGCTGCACTCCCTGTAAATACAGAAAACAGAAGACATGTTTACATAAAATTAGAAAAGAGAGCACATGTTTAACTAAAAATGTACTTGTGAGACAGGAATTACCAATGCTTGTAAAGTTGAGCAAAATGATTTAAAAATGCTTAGTAGCCATCTTTAAATAAAAGTTCATTTTTCCCTCACAAAATAAAACATTGAGCAAAATGCTTTTTCAAATACAAATCAATTAAAAATGAAGAACAAAATTAATTTCCCTCCACAAATGATTACTTACTTTGAGTGTGGTCCGGCCTGGCCTCCTCACCACCTTCTTGGCCAAAAAGTCAAACAGGTCCAAACATCTCTGCTGCTGGGGGGTGCGGATCCTGCCACCTGCACCAGAGGGGAGAGGCTTCAGCGCCTTCACAGCAATGTATTTCAGAGTCTTGATACGGCGCCGCAACTCCTTTGCATTCAGACCCATCTCTGCAGCCTTGTCATTGTATCCGCCCTGCTTGCTGTCTCGGAGCCTGTAGTCCTTCTCCTGCAACATACAGAAAGAAACATTAAATATTAAACATTAAATACCTGAAATGAGTATATTCAATTAAAAGCAAAGTCAGTGTTGTCTGTCTCTGAATAACCTTGTAAATTACATTGCATTTCACCTGAATGGTGACAATATTTTTATTTACCAACATTGCAAAGATTTTAGCCAAGGTAAACATGTCCAACTTAATCTTGTAAAATTACAGTGTATATTTCACATGACTGGTGACAATATTTATTACCAAGATTGCAAAGTTGCAAGCTGCCACAGCTAGCAACTTTCCAAAGTAGGTATCAAATTTATGGACCCAATCAGGTGAAATGGGCTGTAAAATAAAATGAAGACTTTGAAAGCTTACATTTCTGTCCCACAACCAAGGGTTCTGCTTGAGCCACTCAGAGATGTCCTCCTCCTGCTCTGGGGTCAGGATCACAGCCGGGGCCTTGGCTCTCCTCACCTTCTTCTCTGTCACAGGCACCTCTGACTCTGCCTCATCCTCCGAGTCTGGCTCCTCCTGGGCTGCCTCCGACTGGACCTCCTCAGCATCACTGTCTTCATGGGAATCTGAAAAGAAACAGATGACAAAGTTTTAAACAAAATTGGATAAATTGCATGAGGGTTTAACGTCATTTTAACAATTTTTCAGTCATATCGTGACGCCCTGCTATTAGAGGTGGAGGAAAGCCCCTGATGATTAATGTGCCTATTTCAGGCACAGAAGGCACCCAGGTGAAATCACTGACCTACCGCAAGCCATTTGGATAGCTTCCCCACATGAAAATATCCGGACCCACCACAGCTCGAACTCACGCGGTGGGGGCAAATTGGATAAAGCAGCAAGTATTAACCTGAAAGTGAAATTATTCAGTATAACCTGAAACATAGTGAAAATGTGTCAAATAATAAATGCTGCCATCACCCTGGAAATATGAGACCCACCCCAGCCAAACCGCAAAAAAATCCCCACCCCCAAGTCCAACCCCAAAAAGATTTTTTTTTTAAATTTATTGGATTATTTTACAATTTTAAGAGCCAATAAGCAAGGCTGAGAAAAGTTTAAATCTGTGGCACTCATTTAACTGCAAAAATCACCATTTTCAAATTGGTACTAAGTGGCACTAAAAAGAAGATAAAAGAAGAAATGTTTTTTACCTCTACGCTTTCTCTTGTCCCTTGCCTTGCCCTTTTTTTCACGTTCCTTGCCACGGCCATCTTTAGGGGGTGGGGGTACTGTCAGCTCTGCCAGGGATGGTCCCCCTTCTTCTACCTCTTCCTCTGCCTGGGGAGGCTGTTGTGGCTGCACACTCACTGGAGGATTCTTTCTGGTTTTTCTACTACTTCTTCTGCCAGACATGATGCACACCAAAGTCCAAACAGATGGAGAAATAACTCTAACTAGCTCTCAGATTTGATGAAATGCGACTGAAGCAAGCTCCGATACGCGTGTGTTTATATGCGGATGGTGCGGACGCCACAGGAAGCCGACATGCGCAGACACGAGCGTAACTCATCCGTATCGTCTCTGAGTCATCCGTATCGTCCGTAAGTCATCCGTAAATTCCGTAAGTCATCTGTAAGTCGTCCGTGACATGTGTCAGCGGGTTGGCAGCTGATGGGCTCATCCGCAGGTTTTACCCGTAACATCCGCAATTCATACGTAACATCCGTATCGTCCGTAGAATATAGGTTACTTTTGGTCAAATTTGCGTAATTTGGGGCAAAAATTACGCATTTTCATTATCCAAATATACGCAGGCATCCGTAGGTCCGTAACATGGCCGTGTGACTGTAGCATTATGGCTATTTCATTTAGCCTGCGGTCAGTTAATTATGTGTAAATAATAACTACTCTGATTTTCGATATCAACTATTTACATACTATATTTATAGAACAGAACAGAACTGTTGTTTTCTATATTTACACCTGATAATTTCACTATCCCTAACTGTCAAAATTGGAATTTTGCTGAATCTATAAAAAAGTATACCTGTAAAAGTAAAACCTTGTGACTGATTATCGTCTTTTAGCAGACAGCATTTATTTTCTACTGTGTACTGTAACTTTCTGTAGTCCGTACAGCAAACTGCCCTTTACTATTGATAGGTCGAAATATTATCACGTGCCACGAAGTTAGAAATAAGAAGTTAGAAGTCCCAAGTAAGAAGTAAGAGAAGTTATAAGTAAGATATTAGAAGTAAGATGTTAGAAGTCCCTACCCGGCTTTCGTAATTATACATGCCATTTTTATTTGGTTTCAGTATAAATATTGAAGACAAAGCAATCCTAAGCTGACTTTGTGTAAAGATGACAACACAACACATGTATAAAGTTGGTAAGTACGCAGCTGAATATTGCTTTACATTTTGGGCTGTTTACATAATTCTCGGATCTCCCATGTATCTTTTTAAGTATTTATCGTAACTGCATTTACGTTTTGGTACTCTGTATATCATTAAATTAACAGATCACACGGTGCAGCGTCGTCCGCCCTTAAACAAACAATTTTGCGCGATAATTCGAAAGCACGCTTACTTGATTATTCATTGAAAAACAATCTTCAAGCACTTGGCATTGCTATGAACTTTGGAACAACGGCATGTAAAATGGAAATCTTTTGGATATTAAAAATATTCACTCACAAAAACTGACATAACCATTCCATTTCTATTCACTAGTATCACTGGGCTAAAGCTCAATGACGTCACATACTGTGCACCTCTCAATACTGTGTACCTCTCAATACTGTGTACCTCTCAATACTGTGCACCTCTCAATACTGTGCACCTCTAAATACTGTGCACCTCTCAATACTGTGTACCTCTCAATACTGTGCACCTCTCAATACTGTGCACCTCTCAATACTGTGTACCTCTCAATACTGTGCACCTCTCAATACTGTGCACCTCTCAATACTGTGCACCTCTCGATGTCCGACATAATAAACTTATACTTTTGTATATATACCGTCTAAATAATGAACTGTTTGTCCGAAATCATTGACCGTTTCAGTTTATTTTAGAACATACTACAGTATATCTAAGATGAGCCCTGTACCATTACATTTCTATTGCATTTCTACAAAGGTAACGAGTTCGAGGACAAAGACATCCAAGAGTTTTTAAATGACGTACATAAGATCATTGTGGATGAAGCACTGGTGAAAGGAACGAGAACAGATACCAAGGTCGTAGAATTCGTACAACCTGAGGAGTTACCGGTACGTTTATATACAATGCCATGCTTTGTGCGTGATAGTATGCGTCATACTAGTCTTATATACGTGCTGTTAATACTACTCAGTCTTTATGTATGTTGTTGATATCATTTGTATTATTCTAGCTTTACGTATGTTGTTGATATCGTTTGTATCACTCCAGCTTTACGTATGTTGTTGATATCGTTTGTATAACTTTAGCTTTACGTATGTTATTATTTGTACTTCTCAATCTTTACGTAAGCTGTTATAATTCGTATTTCTCCAGCTTTACGTATGTTGTTTTTATAATTTGCTTTTCTCTAGCTTTACGTATGTTGTTTTTTATAATTGGTATTTCTCTAACTTTACGTATGTGGTTTTTTATCATTCGTATTTCTCTGTCTTTACGTATGTTATTTTTATAATTCGTATTTCTCTAACTTTACGTTTGCTATTTTTATAATCCGTATTTCCCTAACTCACGTATGTTGTTTTTATAATTCGTATTTCTCTAACTTTACGTATGTTATTGTTTTAAATCGTATTTATAATATTCTTTCTATATTCGTGTGCTAGTCTAGATATATTTACCTACTTATGCTTTCATTATTAGGATTTCTCATACATGTACTTTGTTTTACACGTTGTTAGTGGTAGATAGCATGGTGTTTTTTTGCAGTGCATTCCTTTACATTCGTTCTAACATGCTCTACTAGGGTCACATGGTGTGGATGCATGGAATATACATCCGTTCTTATTAGTTGTATTAGGTGAATGAGATACTATCCCTGGTTAATTTATATAAATTGATTTAATTACATAAATATCATGTTTTTGTATTACCTCATGTTGTGAAGGACAGAATAAAGTATTGTATTGTATATGGTATACTTATTGAAAGAACGCAGTTGGTTTGGTTTAATTGTCATTTCTCTTCAAACTGGTGAGGTTGGGACTGGTAAAGCAAACGTTTTTCTATAATAAGTTACGTGTGTGTATTAATGTATGTTCTATTTTAGTCTCTACTAACCCTTGACATTAGCGAGACCCCCACAGAGCATAGCCAGTTGTTGGAAATATGCAAGAATGTCATAAAGTACTCCGTCAAAACAGGTAACTGTATGTTCTGTTTGTCATAGAGAAAGGAGTAAGAAACATCCCGATAATCGCACTGTCTCTCTATCCTTTTGTCCACTGACCTGTGTTTTATGATAAACACAACCAAACACCGGGGTAAATGGAGTTGATCATCCGAGACTATTTTAGCTGAATAATTTTACTCGTCGAACACGAAGGTGGTCCGAATCGATTTTAGCTTAAAATCAGTCATTAGTGTTACTGTAGATATTATGTGGGATTTGTCGTTTTTGGTGAGTACAAACTTTGATTTCCGGGTTTTCGGAAATATTAAAAACAATCTGCATTTTCGTACTAGTTTGTACTAGTTCGCACGAGAAACATACGTGTACAGGTCTCTTCAAAGATGTGTCCATTTCAAAGGTTATTAGGCTCCTCCTCTAAAATAAGAGATACCACCTTTATTAATACTTATCTGATCAGGCCCCATCTCCTCTCAAACTACGTTAGAGTATCCCAGTTAGGAAACAAAACTTACTTGCCTGTGATATAATAATAACACTCGTATTATTTCTACTAATTACAGGTAGTACTCGGTTTTACAACCAGCTCTACAGTGGCATTAATGCCTATGGTTTGACTGGAGCCTGGCTGACAGATGCCCTAAACACCAATATGTGAGTTGTTCCATTGGCATTTGTTTTGTTGCAGTCTATTTGTTGAAGGCAAACTTGGACAACTTGGTGCTTTTAAATTGTCGCTTTTGTTGTTGTTTTAATTGCGCTTATTTGATTTCATTTTTTTGTGTATTATACTTAGGGGTGTTGTAGATATAAAATGTGTTGACGGTTTGGATGATTTGTTAAACTTGCATTCTCTTCCATGCAATGGTTGCCTTCTTGTTCAGACATGTTCTTACCCGTTTATGTGTCAGTATGTGTTATTTTGTGCCGTATTTTCCAGCCATACCTATGAGGTTGCACCAGCCTTTATTATGATAGAGAAATATATGGTGGAAAAGCTCTGTCAGATTATTGGATATAAGAATGGTGATGGCATTTTTGGTCCAGGTAATTCACAAAATTAATTCAAAAATTAGTAGTATTACTATTTTTATATAAATACAAGAATGTATATACGACTAAGACTTAAAAGGTCTACCTCCCGCTTATTGCTCTCGAGAGTGTTAGTATCTCCTCCGAGTGACTGAAAAGTTGGACACTGATTTTAAGTATTTTAGAAATGCGATCGAGTGGGCGACCCCTGTATCTCAGTTATGGCGATACCTCTCTAGAAACATTGGTTTAGTAATAATAGAAATGGTATATCAAGCGTATATTATATCAGTGCCGACCACGAATGCTTCACTATTTCAGGTGGATCCTTTACAAATAGGATGGCACTACATATTGCAAGATATCAATGTAATCCTGACTTCAAAACTACCGGAATGTATGGAATGAAACGAATGAAGATGTACACTTCAGCAGAGGTGAAATAAAAAATAATGTTTTCAAAAGTTTTTCTGACACATTTAACAATACACATGCAACCTATAAATTAAATCACTTATGGATGGTATTGGTAACACTTTCAAACAAATAACGAAACTCACTCGGAAATGTATCATAAAAGGAGTATGAAAGGAGAAATTTGGAAATCGCCGAAGAGGATAAATACAAAAAATATCGTAGTCTCGGTTTGATTGAGACTGTTCTTGAACGGTAGTGAACAATGCTTGCTACCTTTCACGCCCTCTAGCCCGGGTTGGGCAGAACTCAATATTTAACATGTCAATACCACGAACATTTGAGCCATCCCGAAGATGGTATACATATGACGGTGAATATGGAACACCTTCGATGTGGTATTTTTATACTAATCCAGTGGCTAATAACTGCGATACACTGTATTTTCCAGGCACACTATTCTCTGGTTAAAGGAGCTGCGTATCTCGGAATGGGCACCGATAACGTTGTACAAATACAGACAGATGAACGTGGACGTGCGATACCAGAAGATCTTGAAAAGAAAATAAAGGAAGATATTGAAAAGGTATTTCATCTTTCATTTATGATACCCGATGTTTAGTACCAGACGATCTTGATACGCGATTCAAGTAATACATTGCAATAAAACACTTCTTTCAATTATGATACCCAAAAGGAAATGTAGCATCCACAAAACAGCCAACAATGACACGCATACAAAACAGCCAACCAATGACACGCATACAAAACAGCCAACAATGACACGCATACAAAACAGCCAACAATGACACGCATACAAAACAGCCAACCAATGACACGCATACAAAACAGCCAACAATGACACGCATACAAAACAGCCAACAATGACACGCATACAAAACAGCCAACCAAGGACACACATACAAAACAGCCAACAATGACATGCATACAAAACAGCCAACCAATGACACGCATACTAAACAGCCAACAATGACACGCATACAAAACAGTCAACAATGACATGCATACAAAACAGCCAACCAATAACACGCATACAAAACAGCCAACCAATGACACGCATACAAAACAGCCAACAATGACACGCATACAAAACAGCCAACCAAGGATACGCTTCAAAACAGCCAACCAATGACACGCATACAAAACAGCCAACCAAGGACACGCATACAAAACAGCCAACAATGACACACATACAAAACAGCCAACAATGACATGCATACAAAACAGCCAACCAATGACACGCATACTAAACAGCCAACAATGACACGCATACAAAACAGTCAACTCTATTGTGCCCATCGCGTCAGGTATACCTTGACGTGTTCGTTGGCGGACGGACTATAAACCTTAGAATTACACACACACACACACACACGTCAACAATGACACGCATACAAAACAGCCAACAATGACACGCATACAAAACAGCCAACCAATGACACTGACACGCATACAAAACAGCCAACCAAGGTCACGCATACAAAACAGCCAGCAATGACACGCATACAAAACAGCCAACCAATGACACGCATACAAAACAGCCATCAATGACACGCATACAAAACAGCCAACCAAGGATACGCTTCAAAACAGCCAACCAATGACACGCATACAAAACAGCCAACCAATGACACGCATACACATACAAAACAGTCAACCAATGACACGCATACAAACAAACAACAGTTACAATGGTACCTGTGTGCAACGTATGTGTCATCACAAACATAAAGGGTTGACAGCAGCTGTATCGCCATTGAGCGGTCAGGTACAACAGCTATATCGTCTTGGAGCGATCAGTGACAACAGCGGTATCATCTTGGAGTGGTCAGTGACAACAGCGGTATCATCTTTGAGCAGTCAGTGACAACAGCGGTATCGCCTTGGAGCGGTCAGTGACAACAGCGGTATCATTTTGGAGTGGTCAGTGACAACAGCGGTATCGCCTTGGAGCAGTCAGTGACAACAGCGGTATCATCTTGGAGTGGTCAGTGACAACAGCGGTATCATCTTGGAGCAGTCAAGTCAGTGACAACAGCAGTATCGCCTTGGAGCGGTCAGTGACAACAGTGGTATCATCTTGGAGCAGTCAGTGACAACAGCGGTATCGCCTTGGAGCGGTCAGTGACAACAGCCGTATCATCTTGGAGCGGTCAGTGACAACAGTGGTATCGCCTTGGAGTCGTCAGTGACAACAGCAGTATCATCTTGGAGCAGTCAGTGACAACAGCAATATCGCCTTGGAGCGACAGTGACAACAGCGGTATCGCATTGGAGCGGTCGGTTGCAAAAAAGCCACTGGGGTGTAAACCAGTTTCTAGGGTGCACCTATTAACCTCATTCTTACCTTATTTGCACCCCAATTAGCTGGACAGTGTAAATAGGCTATATCCACTACCAACCTAGACATGATGCATTACAGGACTATATCCTCCACCAACCTAGACACGATGCATTACAGGACTATATCCTCTACCAACCTAGACACGATGCATTACAGAACTATATCCTCTACCAACCTAGACACGATGCATTACAGGACTATATCCTCTACCACACTAGACACGATGCATTACAGGACTATATCCTCTACCACACTAGACACGATGCATTACAGGACTATATCTGCTACCACACTAGACACGATGCATTACAGGACTATATCCTCTACCACACTAGACACGATGCATTACAGGACTATTACAAAAGGGAGATATTAAATAGCAATAGCAAGGTATGGGTTTTACACGTGGGTCCACCATTCAAGCACACGAACAAAACATTCACCTACAAACACAAAACAAAGTATTCCTAGTTTACTAGTCTGCTACTTTTCTTATTACTACAGCGGATTGATTTATTGATGCATAGTTGGTAATAATGCATAGTTGGTAATAATGCATAGCTGGTAATAATGCATATTGGTTATGATGCATAGTTGGTAATAATGCATAGTTGGTAATATTGCATAGTTGCAAATAATGCATAGTTAGTAATAAGGCATAGTTGGTAATGATGCATAGTGGTAAAAATGCATAGTTGGTAGTAATGCATAGATGACAATAATGCATAGTTGGTAATGATGCATAGTTGGTAATGATATATAGCTAGTAATGATGCATATTTGGTAATAATGCATAGTTGCTAATGATGCTTAGTTGGCAATAATGCATAGTTGGTAATCATGCATAGTTGGTAATGATGCATAGTTGGCAATAATGCATAGTTGGTAATCATGCATATTTGGTAATAATGCATAGTCGGTAATAATGCATATGTGGTAATAATGCATGCTGGTAATAATGCATAGTTAGTAATAATGCATAGTTTGTAATGATGCATAGTTGGTAATGATGCAGAGTTCGTAATAATGCATAGATGGTGATAATGCATAACTGGTAATAATGCATAGCTGGTAATAATGCATGCTGTTAATAATGCATAGTTGGTAATAATACATAGTTGATAATGATGCGTAGTTGGTAATAATGAATAGATGGTGATAATCCATAACTGGTAATAATGCATAGCTGGTAGTAATGCATAGTTGGTAATAATGAATAGTTGGTAATAATGCATAGTTGGTAGTTGGTAATAAGGCATATTTGGTAATAATGCATAGTTGGTAAAATGCACAGTTGGTAAAAATGCATTGTTGGTAATAATGCAAAGTTGGTAATAAGGCATGTTGGTAATAATGTATAGTTGGTAATAATGCATAGCTGGTAATAAGGCATGTTGGTAATAATGTATAGTTGGTAATAATGCATAGTTGGTGGTTGGTAATAAGGCATAGTTGATAATAATGCATAGATGGTAATAATGCATAGTTGGTAAAAATACATTGGTGATAATAATGTATAGTTGGTAATAATGCATAGTTGGTAAAATGCACAGTTGGTAATAATGCATAGTTGGTAATGATGCATAGTTGGTAATAATGCATAGTTGGTAAAAATACATTGGTGATTATAATGTATACTTGGTGATAATGCATAGATGGTAATAATGCATAGTTGGTAAAAAATACATTGGTGATAATAATGTATAGTTGGTAATAATGCATAGGTGGTAATAATGCATAGGTGGTAATAATGCATAGTTGTAATAATGCATTGGTGGTAATAATGTACAGTTGGTAATAATGCATAGGTGGTAATAATGCATAGGTGGTAATAATGCATAGTTGGCAATAATGCATAGTTGGTAATCATGCATATTTGGTAATAATGCATAGTCGGTAATAATGCATATGTGGTAATAATGCATGCTGGTAATAATGCATAGTTAGTAATAATGCATAGTTGGTAATGATGCATAGTTGGTAATGATGCATAGTTCGTAATAATGCATAGATGGTGATACTGCATAACTGGTAATAATGCATGCTGGTAGTAATGCATAGTTGGTAATAATGCATAGTTGATAATGATGCGTAGTTGGTAATAATGCATAGTTGATAATAAGGCATGTTGGTAATAATGTATAGTTGGTAATAAGGCATAGTTGATAATAATGCATAGATGGTAATAATGCATAGTTGGTAAAAATACATTGGTGATAATAATGTATAGTTGGTAATAATGCATAGGTGGTAAAATGCACAGTTGGTAATAATGCATAGTTGGTAATGATGCATAGATGGTAATAATGCATAGTTGGTAAAAATACATTGGTGATAATAATGTATAGTTGGTAATAATGCATAGGTGGTAATAATGCATAGGTGGTAATAATGCATAATTTGGTTATAATACATCGGTGGTATTAATGCATATGTGGTAATAATGCATAATTTGTAATAATCCCTAGTTGGTAATAATGCCTATTTGGCAATAATTGATTGATTCTTTATTTTCATCCCAGTTGGTAATAATGCATAGTTGGTAATAATGCATAGATGGTAATAATGCATAGTTGGTAGTAAGGCATGTTGTTTATAATGTATAGTTGGTAATAATGCATAGTTGGTGGTTGGTAATAAGGCATAGTTGATAATAATGCATAGATAGTAATACTGCATAGTTGGTAAAAATACATTGGTGATAATAATGTATAGTTGGTAATAATGCATAGTTGGTAAAATGCACAGTTGGTAATAATGCATAGTTGGTAATGATGCATAGTTGGTAATAATGCATATTTGGTAAAAAATACATTGGTGATAATAATGTATAGTTGGTTATAATGCATAGATGGTAATAATGCATAGTTGGTAAAAATACATTGGTGATAATAATGTATAGTTGGTAATAATGCATAGGTGGTAATAATGCATAGTTTGTTTATAATACGTAGGTGGTAATAATGCATATGTGGTAATAATGCATAATTTGTTGGTAATAATGCCTAGTTGGTAATAATGAATAGTTGGTAATACGAATTGTTGGTAATAATGTATAGTTGGTAATAATGCGTAGTTGGTAATAATGTATAGTTGGTAATAATGCATAGTTGTAATAATGCATTGGTGGTAATAATGCATAGGTGTTAATAATGCATAGTTTGGTAATGATACATAGGTGGTAATAATTCATATGTGGTAATAATGCATAATTTGTAATAATCCCAAGTTGATAATAATGCATATTTGGTAATAATTCATATTTGGTAATAATGCATAGTTGGTAATAAGAATCGTTGGTAATAATGTATAGTTGGTAATAACGCATTGTTGGTAATAATGCATTGTTGGTAATAATGCATAGTTGATATTTATGCATAGTTGGTAATAATGCTTAGTTGGTTGGTAATAATGCATAGTTGGTATTAATGCATAGTTGATAATAATGCATAGTTGGTAATAAGGCATGTTGGTAATGATACATAGTTGGTAATGATGCATAGGTGGTAATAATTCATAGTTGTAATAATGCATAGTTGGTAATAATGCATAGTTGTAATAATGCATAGTTGGTAATAATGCATAGTTGGTAATGATGCATAGTTGGTAATGATGCATATGTGATAATAATGCATAGTTGGTAATAATGTATAGTTGGTAATAATGCATAGTTGATAATTATGCATAGTTGGTAATAAGGCATGTTGATAATGATGCATAGTTGGTAATGATGCATAGTTGATAATTATGCATAGTTGATAATAATGCATAGTTGGTAATAAGGCATGTTGGTAATGATGCATAGTTGGTAATGATGCATAGTTGGTAATAGTGCATATTTGGTAATAATGCATAGTTGATAATTATGCATAGTTGATAATAATGCATAGTTGGTAATAAGGGATGTTGGAAATAATGTATAATTGGTAATAATGCATAGTTGGTAATAATGCATAGGTGGTAATAATGCATAGGTGGTAATAATTCATAGTTGTAATAATGCATAGTTGGTAATAATGCATAGATGGTAATGATGCATAGTTGGTAATGATGCATAGTTGTAATAATGCACAGTTGGTAATAATGCATAGTTGGTAATGATGCATAGTTGGTAATGATGCATAGGTGGTAATAATGCATAGTTGGTAATAATGTATAGTTGGTAATAATGCATAGTTGGTAATGATGCATAGTTGGTAATGATGCATAGGTGGTAATAATGCATAGTTGGTAATAATGCATAGTTGGTAATAATTCATAGTTCATATTTGGTAATAATGCATAATTTGTAATAATGTATAGTTGATAATAATATCTAGTTGGTAATAATGCATAGTTGGTAATAATGCATAGTTAGTAATTATGTATAGTTGGTAATAATGCATAGTTGGTGGTTGATAATAAGGCATAGTTGATAATAATGCATAGATGGTAATAATGCGTAGTTGGTAAAAATACATTGGTGATAATAATGTATAGTTGGTAATAATGCATAGTTGGTAAAATGCACAGTTGGTAATAATGCAATGTTGGTAATGATGCATAGTTGGTAATAATGCATATTTGGTAAAAATACATTGGTGATAATAATGTATAGTTGGTAATAATGCATAGATGGTAATAATGCATAGTTGGTAAAAATACATTGGTCATAATAATGTATAGTTGGTAATAATGCATAGGTGGTAATAATGCACAGTTTGTTTATAATACATAGGTGGTAATAATGCATATGTGGTAATAATGCATAATTTGTAATAATCCCTAGTTGGTAATAATGCCTAGTTGGTAATAATGCATATTTGGTAATAATGCATAGTTGGTAATAATGAATAGTTGGTAATAAGAATTGTTGGTAATAATGTATAGTTGGTAATAATGCGTAGTTGGTAATAATGCATAGTTGGTAATAATGCATAGTTGTAACAATGCATTGGTGGTAATAATGCATAGGTGGTAATAATGCATAGTTTGGTAATGATACATAGGTGGTAATAATTCATATGTGGTAATAATGCATATTTGGTAATAATTCATATTTGGTAATAATGCATAGTTGGTAATAAGAAACGTTGGTAATAATGTATAGTTGGTAATAACGCATTGTTGGTAATAATGCATTGTTGGTAATAATGCATAGTTGATAATTATGCATAGTTGGTAATAAGGCATATTGGTAATAATGTATAGTTGGTAATAATGCTTAGTTGGTAATGATGCATAGTTGGTAATAATGCATATTTGGTAATAATGCATAGTTGATAATTATGCATAGTTGATAATAATGCATAGTTGGTAATAAGGCATGTTGGTAATGATGCATAGTTGGTAATGATGCATAGGTGGTAATAATTCATAGTTGTAATAATGCATAGTTGGTAATAATTCATAGTTGTAATAATGCATAGTTGGTAATAATGCATAGTTGTAATAATGCATAGTTGGTAATAATGCATAGTTGGTAATGATGCATAGTTGGTAATGATGCATAGGTGGTAATAATGCATAGGTGGTAATAATGTATAGTTGGTAATAGTGCAAAGTTGATAATTATGCATAGTTGGTAATAAGGCATGTTGGTAATGATGCATAGTTGTTAATGATGCATAGTTGATAATTATGCATAGTTGATAATAATGCATAGTTGGTAATAAGGCATTTTGGTAATGATGCATAGTTGGTAATGATGCATAGTTGGTAATAGTGCATATTTGGTAATAATGCATAGTTGATAATTATGCATAGTTGATAATAATGTATAGTTGGTAATAATGCATAGGTGGTAATAATGCATAGGTGGTAATAATTCATAGTTGTAATAATGCATAGTTGGTAATAATGCATAGTTGGTAATGATGCATAGTTGGTAATGATGCATAGGTGGTAATAATTCATAGTTGTAATAATGCATAGTTGGTAATAATGCATAGTTGTAATAATGCATAGTTGGTAATAATGCATAGTTGGTAATGATGCATAGTTGATAATGATGCATAGGTGGTAATAATGCATAGTTGGTAATAATGTATAGTTGGTAATAATGCATAATTGGTAATAATGCATAGGTGGTAATAATGCATATGTGGTAATAATTCATAGTTGTAATAATGCATAGTTGGTATAATGCATAGTTGGTAATGATGCATAGTTGGTAATGATGCATAGGTGGTAATAATTCATAGTTGTAATAATGCATAGTTGGTAATAATGCATATTTGTAATAATGCATAGTTAGTAATAATGCATAGTTGGTAATGATGCATAGTTGGTAATGATGCATAGGTGGTATTAATGCATAGTTGGTAATAATGTATAGTTGGTAATAATGCATAGTTGGTAATGATGCATAGTTGGTAATGATGCATAGTTGGTAATAATGCATAGTTGGTAATAATTCATAGTTCATATGTGGTAATAATGCATAATTTGTAATAATATTTAGTTGATAATAATATCTAGTTGGTAATAATGCATAGTTGGTAATAATGCATAGTTAGTAATGATGCATAGTTGGTAATAATGCATAGGTGGTAATAATGTATAGTTGGTAATAATGCATAGTTAGTAATGATGCATAGTTGGTAATAATGCATAGGTGGTAATAATGTATAGTTGGTATTAATACTAGGTAAATCAATGAATTAATTACAATGCTCGATATTGATAGTTTGTTTCTTTATGGCTTGATAACCATTTAAACATGTTACGAGTGATGTTTGTGAGTGGTCCTTCTTACGTTCTTATTCATGATAACTGTTCATATTTGTGTGGGGTTTTCAGGGCGACCTTCCAATGTTTATGATGGCCACGGAAGGGACCACGGTACTTGGAGCATTTGACCCCATCAATCCTATTGCCGATGTTTGTAAAAAATACGGTGTTTGGCTTCACTGTGATGTAAGTTGTACAATCGGATATAATACCAGAGAATTATGAAATGTTCATAAGGTCAATACGTAGTTCTAAGGACCTGAATAAAGTAATATTAACCTCGGATATTGCCTGAGTAAAAAGGTCAGTATTACTTTACTTATGTCAGTAGGAGTACGTAGGGAGAGGGGTGGGGGTCCCCTTGAAGAAACGAGCACAAACTGCACTCTCGGTGTTATTGATGCACTTTCGGTGTTATTGATGCACTCTCGGCGTTATTAATGCACTCTCATGTTAAATCATGTTTTATCTTCCATAAGAGATAATATAAGATGCAACACCTCTCACGATCTCTAGCACAGTCAGTACATACTTTATTATAAACATTATATGTTAGGCAAATTATCAGGAATAAAGTGTAATTCAGACTAGGTATTACATGTTGTTCTTACCATGGACGATATATACACAATTATTCACTATCATCGTTCAAACACACAGTGGCCATATTATGTATAATGCTGACTAGTCAACCAGGTACACCTGCATTACAAATTAATTATTAATTCGTAAATGCGAACTGGGCATGTCTGGACCTGATATAAATTGTTATATATTGTGCATAGAATATTAACGTTTATGACATATTTAAACCCTTCAATAAAAAAAGGTGAAACCAAAGATGAGTAGCAGGGACATCTTATTCTGCGTACACTTGCCAGTTATATCAAACACAACTTACAGGGAGCATGAGAGGTGTTGCACATTGTATTACCTCTCATGAACAACACCTCTCATGAACAGACTCGGTGAAACCGAGTCTGATACTTGTCTTCCTTATTTACGTATATTGCTTCCATGCGATCCCTTTTCAGTATTTATTGACATTCACACTAGCGTTTGTGCTGTGCGGCGGCTGTAAAAAGTCGCCCGACTACAAATCAGTATGATTTCTTATTGGTCCTTTGAGATTAATACCAAGTCCAATATTTGTGGCTTTAAAGTAGAATACCTCTTGAACCGGTGCTAGCAGGCGGCGTGAGAGGTGTTGAACTTTATATTACCACTCATGAACAAACAATTAAACCGAGTATGCTGATGTTCTCTCTTGTTTGTGTTATGCCTGAGGGCTGGCGTGGCGCAGTCGGTAGCGCGGCGGATTTGTAACCGGAGGCCCCGGGTTCAATCCTCCATGGTGCCACTGAGTTCTGTCGGTGTGTTCTTGGGCAAGACACTTTTCCTCAGCCTCGTCCGTCGGATGGGGACGTAAACCGGGCGGTCCCGTGTATCGGTCTATCCTCCGAGCACGTAAAAGAACCATAGGAATCTATTCGATAATAAGAGTAGGGCAGGTTCCCGGATTCCTATGTATCCCCCTCTCTCTGGGGCGGCTCTAAACAACCTATACTGTGTTGATGAGCCGTTAAACAACATTCAATTCAATTCAATTATGCGTGTTGCCTCCAGGGGATCCGCTTTTTCAGTATTTATAAAGAATGTAACAATACCTCTCAAGCTTGAAATATGTGTATAATATACCTCTTTGTTGATACTACAGTTATAATAATAATACATGAAAACGTTGTTTTAATTAAAGTATTTACTTACAGCTTAGAACTTGGTTTAAAAGGCCAGCTGTCTTTCACGGTTCAGGCAAGGCGGTACCCCTGTTGACAACCCTTTTTGTTTGTGGTGTCGCATACTTTGCTTCTGTCTTTCTTCGTAATTAATTGTTGTTTGTTTTGTTTGCGTGTAATTGTTGTTTGTTTTGTATGCATGTTTTTACTTCTTTCTTTGTAATTGTTGTTTGTTTTGTATGCATGTTTGTTTTGTATGCGTGTATTTACTTCTTTCTTTGTAATTGTTGTTTGTTTTGTATGCGTGTTTTTACTTCTTTCTTTGTAATTGTTGTTTGTTTTGTATGCGTGTTTTTGCTTCTTTCTTTGTAATTGTTGTTTGTTTTGTATGCGTGTTTTTGCTTCTTTCTTTGTAATTGTTGTTTGTTTTGTATGCGTGTTTTTACTTCTTTCTTTGTAATTGTTGTTTGTTTTGTATGCGTGTTTTTACTTCTTTCTTTGTAATTGTTGTTTGTTTTGTATGCGTGTTTTTACTTCTTTCTTTGTAATTGTTGTTTGTTTTGTATGTGTGTTTTTACTTCTTTCTTTGTAATTGTTGTTTGTTTTGTATGCGTGTTTTTGCTTCTTTCTTTGTAATTGTTGTTTGTTTTGTATGCGTGTTTTTGATTCTTTTTTTGTAATTGTTGTTTGTTTTGTATGCGTGTTTTTACTTCTTTCTTTGTAATTGTTGTTTGTTTTGTAAGCGTGTTTTTACTCCTTTCTTTGATATTGTTGTTTGTTTTGTATGCGCGTTTTTACTTCTTTCTTTGTAATTGTTTTGCTTGTAAGCGTGTTTTTACTTTTTTCTTTGCAATTGTTGTTTGTTTTGTATACGTGTTTTTACTTCTTTCTTTGTAATTGTTGTTTGTTTTGTATGCGTGTTTTTGCTTCTTTCTTTGTAATTGTTGTTTGTTTGTATGCGTGTTTTTACTTCTTTCTTTGTAATTGTTGTTTGTTTTGTATGCGTGTTTTTACTTCTTTCTTTGTAATTGTTGTTTGTTTTGTATGCGTGTTTTTGCTTCTTTCTTTGTAATTGTTGTTTGTTTTGTATGCGTGTTTTTGCTTCTTTCTTTGTAATTGTTGTTTGTTTTGTATGCGTGTTTTTACTTCTTTCTTTGTAATTGTTGTTTGTTTTGTAAGCGTGTTTTTACTCCTTTCTTTGATATTGTTGTTTGTTTTGTATGCGTGTTTTTACTTCTTTCTTTGTAATTGTTTTGCTTGTAAGCGTGTTTTTACTTCTTTCTTTGCAATTGTTGTTTGTTTTGTATGCGTGTTTTTACTTCTTTCTTTGTAATTGTTGTTTATTTTGTAAGCGTGTTTTTACTTCTTTCTTTGTAATTGTTGTTTGTTTTGTATGCGTGTTTTTGCTTCTTTCTTTGTAATTATTGTTTGTTTCGTATGCGTGTTTTTACTACTTTCTTTGCAATTGTTGTTTGTTTTGTAAGCGTGTTTTTACTTCTTTCTTTGTAATTGTTGTTTGTTTTGTATGCGTGTTTTTACTCCTTTCTTTGATATTGTTGTTTGTTTTGTATGCGTGTTTTTACTTCTTTCTTTGTAATTGTTGTTTGTTTTGTAAGCGTGTTTTTACTCCTTTCTTTGATATTGTTGTTTGTTTTGTATGCGTGTTTTTACTTCTTTCTTTGTAATTGTTTTGCTTGTAAGCGTGTTTTTACTTCTTTCTTTGCAATTGTTGTTTGTTTTATATGCGTGTTTTTACTTCTTTCTTTGTAATTGTTGTTTATTTTGTAAGCGTGTTTTTACTTCTTTCTTTGTAATTGTTGTTTGTTTTGTATGCGTGTTTTTGCTTCTTTCTTAGTAATTATTGTTTGTTTTGTATGCGTGTTTTTACTTCTTTCTTTGCAATTGTTGTTTGTTTTGTAAGCGTGTTTTTACTTCTTTCTTTGTAATTGTTGTTTGTTTTGTATGCGTGTTTTTACTTCTTTCTTTTTAATTGTTGTTTGTTTTGTAAGCATGTTTTTACTTCTTTCTTTGTAATTGTTGTTTGTTTTGTATGCGTGTTTTTACTTCTTTCTTTGTAATTGTTGTTTGTTTTGTATGCGTGTTTTTACTTCTTTCTTTGTAATTGTTGTTTGTTTTGTATGCGTGTTTTTACTTCTTTCTTTGTAATTGTTGTTTGTTTTGTATGCGTGTAATTGTTGTTTGTTTTGTATGCGTGTAATTGGTGTTTGTTTTGTAAGCGTGTTTTTACTTCTTTCTTTGTAATTGGTGTTTGTTTTGTATGCGTGTTTTTACTTCTTTCTTTGTAATTATTGTTTGTTTTGTATGCGTGTAATTGGTGTTTGTTTTGTAAGCGTGTTTTTACTTCTTTCTTTGTAATTGTTGTTTGTTTTGTATGCGTGTTTTTACTTCTTTCTTTGATATTGTTGTTTGTTTTGTATGCGTGTTTTTACTTCTTTCTTTGTAATTGTTTTGCTTGTAAGCGTGTTTTTACTTCTTTCTTTGCAATTGTTGTTTGTTTTGTATGCGTGTTTTTACTTCTTTCTTTGTAATTCTTGTTTGTTTTGTAAGCGTGTTTTTACTTCTTTCTTTGTAATTGTTGTTTGTTTTGTATGCGTGTTTTTGCTTCTTTCTTTGTAATTATTGTTTGTTTTGTATGCGTGTTTTTACTTCTTTCTTTGCAATTGTTGTTTGTTATGTAAGCGTGTTTTTACTTCTTTCTTTGTAATTGTTGTTTGTTTTGTAAGCGTGTAATTGTTGTTTGTTTTGTATGCGTGTAATTGGTGTTTGTTTTGTAAGCGTGTTTTTACTTCTTTCTTTGTAATTGTCGTTTGTTTTGTATGCGTGTTTTTACTTCTTTCTTTGTAATTGTTGTTTGTTTTGTAAGCGTGTAATTGTTGTTTGTTTTGTATGCGTGTAATTGGTGTTTGTTTTGTAAGCGTGTTTTTACTTCTTTCTTTGTAATTGTTGTTTGTTTTGTATGCGTGTTTTTACTTCTTTCTTTGTAATTGTTGTTTGTTTTGTATGCGTGTAATTGTTGTTTGTTTTGTATGCGTGTAATTGTTGTTTGTTTTGTTTTCGTGTAATTGTTGTTTGTTTTGTATGCGTGTAATTGGTGTTTGGTTTGTAAGCGTGTTTTTACTACTTACTTTGTAATTGTTGTTTGTTTTGTATGCGTGTTTTTACTGCTTTCTTTGTAATTATTGTTTGTTTTGTATGCGTGTAATTGTTGTTTGTTTTGTATGCGTGTAATTGTTGTTTGTTTTGTATGCGTGTAACTGTTGTTTGTTTTGTTTTCGTGTAATTGTTGTTTGTTTTGTATGCGTGTAATTGTTGTTTGTTTTGTTTTCGTGTAATTGTTGTTTGTTTTGTTTTCGTGTAATTGTTGTTTGTTTTGTATGCGTGTTTTTAATTGAATGTGTTTTGTGAATGCTACGTTTCTTGTTCGACTTGTTCCACCTGATGTGGACTTTATAGTTAGAGAATTCCTTTTGATGAGATGTAGTGTTGTTTTCACTGTATTGTGTATTTTGGACGCTGAAGACAGGATAGTAGCGAGGATTGTGTACAAATAAAATCGATTCAAGCTAACCTGTAGGCCTTATTGCCTAATGACCGTTCCAAGTCGGTCACTCTGTCTTCCGACCCTTTCTGTTGTATTTTGTCCTTTTCGTTGTATAATTAATCAAATATTGCTCCTTGTTTGTAGTACAGTGCGGACCTTCTTTTTTGCGTTTGGACGTTGTGGTTGCTATAGGACCCTATATCTCATTTTTGTATACATACTTTTTACATATCAGGCGTGTTGGGGAGGAGGGGCGTTACTGTCAAAGCAGCACAAGCACCTGATGGCCGGCATAGACAGGTAATAGGAAATATACATAGCTTTTCAAATAATATAGTAGTGATGTAATATGAACAACAAAGATTAATATAAACACTGATTTGAACTATTCAAACACTTAATAATGATTTGCAAATAGGCAAGTACTGTACGAAAATATAACTGGCAATTTAGCATGGTTAGATATATAGAGATTATTTAACTGCTGGGATCGATTATAAGGAAATCCTCCACGAGATGGTAGACGTATTGTTCTTTTTACGAACAAGCGTATGGGAGTGAGTGAAAAAACAAACACGACTACCATCGAGTGGAGGATTTCCCTATAATCGAACCCAGCAGTTAAATAATCTATTTATTACATTTAAATCGCTTTGTGTATAATTTTAACAATAAGTTTTTCGCTTTATTGAACGTTATCGGTGGATGACGTCGACGTCAGCAACACTTGATTGACGTCATATGTCAACGTCACAGTTAGTTGTTTTTGTGTTCGGAGTTAGTTATTAATATTTAGCGAATATGAATATTCTTTCACTGAGAAATCCCAATCTTTCACCCATAGAAATGTAATAAATATAATTAGATACTTTTTGTTCATCATAAATTAAAATAAGGATGTATTTTTAGACGTATACTTTATTAACAGTTACTCAGCTTTTGTACGGTTCTTCTTGGACCAGGCGCATGGGATGGATTGCGAAAAAGGAAAAACTATACAAGCAGTATCGTGTGTCTAGTTTCATTAGTATGTCATAATGTATTGTGTCTTATATAATGATAGGGTGGATTCTGTGAGTTGGACATTCCATAAAATGGCAGGAGCGCCCCATCAGTGTGCAACATTACTCGTTAGAGAAAAGGTAAGCGGCTGCTAATCTACAATAGCTTTGTTTTAGTGTATGGTCTGTCGAATTTCTTAGTTATCTATTAGTTTCTTAGTTATCTACGGAATCCTGTTAGGGCCATCGCGATCAATTTCGATTTCAAATAAATTTCGCATTCTCGCCCTGTTCTACATTGAAAAAAACCCGCGAAACTTCGCGAATCCTCGCAATTTTATCGCGTTTTCATTTTGACAAGATCTCGAGAATGCGAAATAAATCTCGCATTCTCGCCGTATTTTACAATGAAAAAAATGCGAGGATTGTACGTCAAACTTTGTGCAAACCTCGCGATTTTATATCGGCCTATTCTACAATGAAAAAAACGGGAGGATTGCAAATCAAACTTCGCGCAAACCTTGCGATTTTATTCTGACTAGATTCCGAGAATAAGTAATATTTTTCTTGTTGTCGCCCTCCGATAAAAATGAGAGGTCTGCTAACCCAAACTTCGCGTAATCCTGGCGATTTTTTCATTGTAGAATAGGCTAATATAAAATCGCGAGGGTTGCACGAAGATTGATTTGCAATCCTCACGTTTTTTTTCATTGTAGAATACGGCGAGAATGCGAGATTTATTTCGCATTCTCGCGATCTCGTCAAAATGAAAACGCGATAAAAGGCGATGTTTGCACGAATTTTGGCTTGCAAACCTCGCGATTTTTCAATGTAGAACAGGACGAGAATGCGAAATTTATTTCGCAATCTCGCAGTCTTGCGAAACTAAAAATGCGAGATCGCGATGGCCCTAACAGGATTCCGTAGTATGCAGCTGTAACGGTATCTTTGTTTTATTATATGCCCTGGTTAGTTTTAACGCTGAGACATATCGCATGACAGTTTACATTATCTAGGTAAGACAAAATTAGAAAACAAAATCTAAAGAGTGTGTTTATTCAAGCAATGATACCTATATTAGATAAGATAACATTAGAAAACAAAAGATTGAGTTTGTTGAATGAGATACCCTAATGAACTGGTTCTAACTTCTAATCTGTAACTTTGTTTCAGGGAATTATCGATGCTTGTAACAAATCTAATGCAGAATACCTTTTCCAACCTGACAAATGCTACAACGTTTCGTATGATATAGGTATTTGCATTTATTATTAAGTAACTGTATAACTTATGATCGGGTTTGTTTTTTAAAGAACAAAAAAAGAAACGTTATCTGATATTTAAAAGAAACGTTATCTAATATTTGTGTTACGCAAGGCGTGCCATATCTGGATCTTTATCTGTCTACCCCTGCTCGAACTTATCCGTGAGGGTATGCAGCAGTATACAGAGATAGATAGATAGTAATCAATACATTTTCTCTCATGAACAGACTCCTCTAAAACCAAGTCTGCTAATTTCCTCTCGTGTTTGTTGCTTCCAAGGGATTATTGTTTATGTTTTTTATATTAGTGCGAGGATGTATAAATTAACACCATTGTGTAAGATATTATAATGTAGCATAAAACTGTAGTCATCACTGGACATGTATTATGAACTGAAATCCTTTAATTTCACACCCATTAAGATGCACATATTGACCAGCATTGTGACTGTAGTAACAAAAGTCCTTTAAATACATATAAAATCAAGAATCACGCAATCACTGAAAATCGACGTACTATTTTGTTTTAGTGTTACAATGTCCCAGTTTTCCTACCCTCCCCCTCCCCCACTCACCCACACACCCATCCACATGATAGGGCAGGGCCATTTCTTGACAGACAGTTCAAACATATTGCTTGAAAACCAGTAGCATAGTAAAAATACACGTTTAAACAAAATATATTAGGTACAATTTGAATTATTTGGTCTGAGACTTTTTTTCTTCTAAGCTTAACTTTATTTTGAAAAATGTACCATGTAAGCGCGGGCAATACACAAACGGTAATCCAATAGCACATGTAAGCGCGGGCAATACACAAACGGTAATTCCAATAGCACATGTAAGCGTTGTAAAGAAATACAATTGTAGTGTTCCAGGTTTGTGTCTACATCCATGCTTATACTTACTGCAGGTGACAGAACTATACAATGTGGACGAAAGGTTGACTCATTGAAGATTTGGTTCATGTGGAAAGCGCTAGGCGACATTGGGATGGAATCCAGGGTAGATAAACTGTTTGACAATGCACGGTATGAGGGTCGTTAATATAAGCCTCTGTTTTAGTACAAGAGACTCATCAAGTATTGTCTCCGTGAACGAATGGTAAAACGTTCCCCCTCCCGCCACTGCCACTGGGAGCTCGACTTGTGTCGATTCTTACGGATGGCGGGATGTATACTGTACGGTTCTACCCAGAAAAAAATCGTCCTAAATAATGCTAAAAATGACGTAAATCACCATTCCAACGAAAACATCTGACATATATCAATTTAAATGATCGACATACAACTGGAAACAGTTTAGTGTATGTTTGTTACATCAAAATACTTCGAAAATGTCAGAACTAAAACTAAACTGCCCAGCGTAGTTATATTCCTTTTCAGTGTATCGACTATGAATACACGTACTTAAGTGAATTACAGGATTTTTTCTTATTTCCATAGACACTCTACAACATACAACAACATAATGCTCCATGTTACTTGTCTTTATTTTCCTATATAATCGTTTTAATCACACATTCGATACATTTTCCTGTACTAATGTCATAAAAAAATTGATTTTACTTTTGTTACTAATTATGGTCCTCTTAGATTAAGTGGACAAAATTAGATTGAGAGATTGTGTTTTAATGACTGTTGTGTTATCTATGTAGATACTTGACTGAGCAAATGAAGAAGACCGATGGATTCCGATTAGTTCTCCCTGAGGTGAGACCATATTGAAAACATGTTCACAACTTTTTGAATAATTAAATATATAATATAATTTGCAAGGTGTTCACTTTACGTTTCAAGTAAATAAAGTTTATCGCCAAACACAAAGTAGATCGTTTCTTTTTTGTGTGAATATTCTGCTATATCTTTGGGAGTTTAATAGCAGTTTTACCATACTTATTTGCTGGACTATATCCGTGGTTTCTTTTCTAGTACGAGTGCACAAACATTGGTTTCTGGTACATTCCAAAGTCCCTCAGAAATCAGGAAGAGACCCCGGAATGGTGGGAAAAGGTTGCAAAGGTAAAGCCCACTGCATATTATCTATGTGAATTAATTCCAAGAAGAAGTTAGTTCCCAATGGGTCACCCCCTTTTCAGTCATTTTATGTTTGCGATGTCACACACTTTGCATTTGAATATGTTTTTATGACCCCCGAAATTGTTTCTGGAGCATATAGTAATCGCACCGTCCATCTGTCTGTCTGTTCGGATTCCGTCCGTCATTCCCCAGTTCGTGTCCGGACTGTACCTTCAAAACGCCTGCATGGATTTTTAATTAACTTGGCACAAGTGATCAGCATAACAAGACGATGTGTCGCGCGCAAAACCCAGGTCCGTACCTCAAAGATCAAGGTAACACTTAAAGTTCATAGGTAAAAAATGGGTACGCAATTTCGTGTCCGTACCGTAACGTCACAACCCCTGCAGGGATTTTGAAATAACTTGGCACAAGTGATCACCATAACAGGACGATGTGTCGCGCGCAATACCCAGGTCCGTACCTCAAAGGTCAAGGTCACACTTGCAGTTCATAGGTCAAAAACAGGTACGCATTTGGCAAAAGTGATCACCATAACAAGACGATGTGTCGCGCGCAAAACCCAGATCCGTACCTCAAAGGTCAAGGTCACACTTGCAGTTCATATGTCAAAAACAGGTACGCAATTTCGTGTCCGGACCGTAACGTCACAACCCCTGCAGGGATTTTTAAATAACTTGGCACAAATGATCACCATAACAAGACCATGTGTCGCGCGCAAAACCCAGGTCTTCAAGGTCAAGGTCACACTTGGAGGTCAAAAGTCAAATTGTATCCGGTCAATAACTTTTGCATGCCTGGACGGATTTTCAAATACTTGGCACAAGTGCTCACCACAACCAAACGACGTGTCGTGCACAAAATCCAGGTCCATGGTTCCAAGGTCAAGGTCATACTTAGAGGTCAAAGGACACTTCGGGGGCATTGATCACTTACATTGATATTTCTTGTTTAATATTGTTGTTTTAAGTGCATGTTCTTTGATGGCTTTGTTCTGTCAGTGCTACCATTCCTGTTTGACTTCTGAAATATTTAGACACAATTTAAATATAAACTAATTAAAGAAACTATCCCACCAAATAACGCCACAATTACGCTACAACCCCGTTTATCAAAACTATCCAGGTGTTCATATCATATAATAATCTATATGTGCCGTTTAAAAATATTTGTAACCGGAGGCCCCGGGTTTAATCCTCCGTGGTGCCACTGAGTTCCGTCGGTGTGTTCTTGGACAAGACACTTTACCTTAGCCTCGTCCGTCGGATGGGGACGTAAACCGGGCGGTCCCGTGTATCGGTCTATCCTCCGAGCACGTTAAAGAACCATAGGAATCTATTCGATAATAAGAGTAGGGCATGTTCCCGGATTCCTATGTATCCTTCCCCTCTCTCTGGGGCGGCTCTAAATAAACTATACTGTGTTGATGAGCCGTTAAACAACATTCAATTAAAAATATAGCTATTTTCACGGATTCTTAAAACACCCGCGACTGAATATGCATAAACGAATTATTAGTCGGTAACTGCTAATTTGACGCTCCAGTTTTGGGGTTTGGTCTGGCTGGTAAAAGCCGTTTATATTGTTATATTGTGTCTATATAGCCTGTATTTTCAAAATATGTAAGTTATATATATAGACTGCGTCGTCAATATTTTAAGAAATGGTGTACATATAATGTAAAATTTGTTTTTTGAAAGTGTTTACTTGTGCCAAAAGGTTTTTGTCTGCGTTTCCCTTTGGTAGTGACGGACATAAATAAAAATAAAAATACACCAAGAATTATTTTTTAATCCAAATGCATTATTCGGTCAAAATATGATAACATGAATAGCTTAACCGCTAACAACAGCCAACTTTAAATGACCAGATCGTGTTTTATTTTTTATTTTTATATTCACTATAGGTTGCACCGAAGATCAAAGAAAGGATGATGTATGAAGGGACACTTCTGATTGGTTATCAGCCGTTGGCTGTCAGAGGATTGGTCAATTTCTTCAGAATAATAATTGGAAATGCCAAATGTGACCACTCCGATATGGATTATGTTATAAAAGAAATTGACAGACTTGGACGTGATTTGTAAATGTGCATTCAACTTGCTTTTTGTCTCGACTTTCTCGAAGGAAAATAATAGATAACTGTGTTACCTATACGGCTACGGTGGACACGGCGATGGCTACAGCGATGGCCGCATCAACATTCAAATGTTGTGTTTAGATCACTTTCTCAGGAACCGTATGCACTAGAGACTTCATACTAGTATCTTCGGCAGTACAAGTCATTGTGACACAGGTATTGTGCGAGTGACCTTCGCTCTCCAGGCAAAGGACAACTTCGTTACCCCTATAGTCAACTTTTTTATGTTTGCGATGTCTTGCTTTTATTTATCCTTGTATTTGCTGTTTGTGTTGGTTGACTCTGTTCTGTTTTGTGTTGGTTGACCCTGTTCTGGTTTGTGCTGGTTGACGCTGTTCTGGTTTGTGTTGGTTGACTCTGTTCTGCGAATGCTTCGGTTCCTGTTCGACTTGTATACCTACTTTTATCACATAACTTACGGTGCGGGAGTGAAATAACACTATTCTATATTGTCGATATACCACTAGTTATATAAGAATACTAGTAAGCCTAGTATGCGCTGTAAAATAAAATCGATGATGACTATGATCAAATTCCCACGGTTTATGTCGGTTTCGCGTGTTAAAGCGACAGGCAAAATGCAATAAAAGTCGATATGTGAGTTATGATAAACAGAATCTAACATTCGTTCTCATTCATTATTGAATTTATTAAACTCGTTAGCAAAAATGATATAGTGCTCGGCAAGAGCCTCGCATTATATCGTTTTGCCAACTCATTTAATACATTCTATAATGAATGAGTACTCATGTAAGATCCTCCATTTATCTTTAAAAACAAGGTCCCTGTAATATAATTGAAGACCTTTTATAAATGTTTATGCTATATCTGTTTTGTTTGTTTGTATCGTGTTTTACGTCATTTTCAACACCTGTAAGGTTATATATGTCACCGATTGTTTGTGGTGGAGGAAGATCACTCACTTTTCCTGGCTATAAAATTAAAAGAAGAGTAATATATCTTTAATCAGTATCTCTAAGAACCAGTTTAAAGATGTGTCATTGAGTGCTGTCCCTTTGATGACATTTAAATGTATATATATATATATAAACTTTATAAGTCATGTTCTGTTTGCCAAGTTTTAAGTTGCTGTCTTCCAAAATGAAAAAGAATGTCTCCGTGACATATTTGAGGTCGCAAACAAGATGAAAGCAACTCCATATGCTGCCAATAAAATGGAGATGAAAGGAACAAACGTTGCTACCATAACGGTAACCACGGATGTATAAAACAATGAGAAAAGGTAGATATACAAGTAGAACAGAAAAGGACCAGTCAACTAAAAACACGCATAGGAAACAAACAACAATTACACAGGTGATTAAAAAGCAAGATATTACAAACATAACAAAAGTTGACAAATGGGCAACCGTCTTTGAACCGTGCATTCAACTTGATTTTTGTCTCGACTTTCTCGAAGGAAAATAATAGATAACTGTGTTACCTATACGGCTACGGTGGGCACGGCGATGGCTACAGCGATGGCCGCATCAACATTCATAAGTGGCAAAAAGGGCCGCTGGGGGTTTAAACCCGGTTCTAGTGTGCACCAAACCTCACTCTTACCCTACTGTCATCCCAGTAAAACAGGGACATTGTGAATATAGATATCCTCCCGGGTTATATTCTCTAACAAACAATGCAGCATTAATAGGCAATATAAGTATATATAACAGGTGGTGAAAAAAAACGTTCTTCAACCGGGACTCGAACCCAGGGTCTCTGGTTTACCGTACCAGGGCTCTAACCACTGAGCTGTCGAGGACACACGATTAGAATCGATATTTCACCATATACCTGTACCCGGTTACATACACCCCCACCAGATTGAAATTCGTCCCTGAATTTCAAATGGAGTTAACTCCAGGCCGGCTGTCAGACTTATGTTCATACTATTTCATGCTGACAGTCACGGTCATGGATCCCGGAAGAGCCCCCAAATATAACAGGTGGTGAAAAAATCGTTCCTCAACCGGGAGTCGAACCCAGGGTCTCTGGTTTACCGTACCAGGGCTCTATCAACTGAGCTATCGAGAACATACAGCTAGGAATCGATATTTCACCATATACATGTACCCGGTTACATATATGTGTATGCTAAGTCAAAAAATATGGAAAGCCTCGGCTGCCTTCTGTTGGCCTTTTGCATTTTGTGCAGTACGCTTCCTAAGTTGTCCTGTACATTTTCTAAGTTGTTATGTGCATTTAGTAAGTTGTTATGTGCATTAAGTAATTTGTTATGTGCATTTTCTAGGTTGTCATGTGCATTTTCTAAGTAGTCTTGTGCATTTTCTAAGTTGTCATGTGCATTTTCCAAGTTGTTATGTGCATTTTCTAAGTTGTTATGTGCATTTCGTAGGTTGTTATGTGCATTTTCTAAGTTGTCTTGTGCATTTTCTAAGTTGTTATGTGCATTTCGTAAGTTGTTATGTGCATTTTTCAAGTTGTTAAGTACATTTAGTAAGTTGTTATGTGCATTTCGTAGGTTGTTATGTGCATATTCTAAGTTGTCTTGTGCATTTTCTAAGTTGTTATGTGCGTTTCATAAGTTGTTATGTACATTTAGTAAGTTGTTATGTGCATTTCATAGGTTGTTATGTGCATATTCTAAGTTGTCTTGTGCATTTTCTAAGTTGTTATGTGCATTTCGTAAGTTGTTATGTGCATTTCGTAGGTTGTTATGTGCATATTCTAAGTTGTCTTGTGCATTTTCTAAGTTGTTTTGTGCATTTTCTAAGTTGTTATGTGCGTTTCATAAGTTGTTATGTACATTTCGTAAGTTGTCTTGTGCAAACTACAAGTCGTCGTTAAGTAGACTTTTTATCGGAATAAGTTTTGAAGGAAACACCGGTAGAAATGGCGGCTCCAGGAGCGGACGCTATGCTCTGCCTAGATAAAAGAAATTGGGCTAGGTACATTATACAATAAATTCTTAGAACATAAAACTGATTTCAAAATGTTTAAGGGATTGTCTGACGTGGAGTTAATAAATCATGGTCTGAAAAAAATAAAAAATAAAGAATAACGTGTTATTTGTTTGCCTTTGTGTGTAGTCCTAAGGTTTATAGCCCTCCATCTTTTAACCAATAGGACGTCCTAAAGGTATAGGTTCAATAGAGTCTGGACTTCACGTGTTATTTGTTGAAAACAAACATATTTTAATACTCTGGGACTTTTTTCAGGAAAACTTAAAATATGTTTGTTTTCAACAAATAGCACGTTAATATTACTTTTATTTAAATATATTTTTCAATTTATTATTATTATTATTTGTTAGTTCCCACACTGATGGGTAGGGGCTACGTGAGGTCGTCTTCTCCCTCCTCCCTCCCCCATTTCTTCCTTCTCCCTCCCTTATCTCCCTTCTCCGCCCCCTTTTCTCTCTTCTCTCTCAGAGTACTGATAAACAAGGGACAAAATCCATAAACGTATCTATCGTGGAGACAGAACGTGTACGGCAGACAAGATAATGGTCAGTTATGGATTTTGATAGGATATAGACTGTTTTACCCAAAACGACTCTCAAACTATGATAATTCATTTTTTTTTTTTTACAAACTTGCTATTTTAAAAAGCTCACGCCCCTTTCTCTCCCGACTCCCGTCCTCTTGTCTTCCGACCCCTACCCTTGTCTCCCGGTCCCTCCCCTTATCTTCATTACCCACGTCCACCTGTACCACACCTCCTGATACTGCCTATTGTGATCTATTGTTTTCAGACCAAGATGTATTAACTCCCCGTCAGACAATCCCTTACACATTTTGAAATCAATTTTCTGTTCTAAGAATTTATTGTATAATTTCTCTAACCCAATTTTGTTAAAGTATGCAGAGCATAGCGTTCGCTCCTGGAGCCGCCATTTCTACCGGTGTTTCATTCAAAACCTATTCCGATAAAAAGTCTACTTAACGACGACTTGTAGTTTGCACAAGACAACTTACGAAATGCACATAACAACTTACTAAATGTACATAACAACTAACGAAACGCACATAACAACTTAGAAAATGCACATAACAACTTAGAAAATGCACAAGACAACTTAGAATATGCACATAACAACTTACGAAAAGCACATAACTTAGAAAATGCACATAACAACTTAGAATATGCACAGAACAACTTAAACAATGCACATCACAACTTAAACAATGCACATCACAACTTAGGAAATGCACATAACAACTTAGGAAATGCACAAGACGACTTAGAAAATGCACATAACAACTTAGAAAATGCACATAACAACTTAGAAAATGCACATAACAACTTACGAAATGCACATAACAACTTACAAAATGCACAAGACAACTTAGAATATGCACATAACAACTTACGAAAAGCACATAACAACTTAGAAAATGCACATAACAACTTAGAAAATGCACATAACAACTTACGAAATGCACAGGACAACTTAGAAAATGCACATAACAACTTACAAAATGCACATAACGACTTACGAAATGCACAGGACAATTAAGAAAATGCACATAACAACTTACAATATGCACATAACAACTTACGAAATGCACAGGACAACTTAGAAAATGCAAATAACAACTTAGAATATGCACAGAACAACTTAAACAATGCACATCACAACTTAAACAATGCACATCACAACTTAGGAAATGCACATAACAACTTAGGAAATGCACAAGACAACTTAGAAAATGCACATAACAACTTAGAAAATGCACATAACAACTTAGAAAATGCACATAACAACTAACGAAATGCACATAACAACTTACAAAATGCACAAGACAACTTAGAATATGCACATAACAACTTACGAAAAGCACATAACAACTTAGAAAATGCACATAACAACTTAGAAAATGCACATAACAACTTACGAAATGCACAGGACAACTTAGAAAATGCACATAACAACTTACAAAATGCACAAGACAACTTAGAATATGCACATAACAACTTACGAAAAGCATATAACAACTTAGAAAATGCACAGAACAACTTAAACAATGCACATCACAACTTGAACAATGCACATCACAACTTACGAAATGCACATAACAACTTAGGAAATGCACAGGACAACTTAGAAAATGCACATAACAACTTACAAAATGCACATAACGACTTACGAAATGCACAGGACAATTAAGAAAATGCACATAACAACTTACAATATGCACATAACAACTTACGAAATGCACAGGACAACTTAGAAAATGCACATAACAACTTAGAAAATGCACATAACAACTTACAAAATGCACAGGACAACTTAGAAAATGCACATAACAACTTACGAAATGCACAGGACAACTTAGAAAATGCACATAACAACTTACGAAAATCACAACTTAGAAAATGCACATAACAACTTAGAAAATGCACAAGACGACTTGCAAAATGCACATAACAACTTAGAAAATGCACAGGACAACTTAGAAAATGCACATGACAACATATAAAATGCACATAACAACTTACCAAATGCACATAACAACTTAGAAAATGCACAGGACAACTTAGAAAATGCACACAACAACTTACGAAATGCACATAACAACTTACGAAATGCACATCACAACTTAGAAAATGCACATAACTTAGAAAATGCACAAAACGACTTACAAAGCGTACTGCACAAAATGCAAAAGGCCAACAGAAGGCAGCCGAGGCTTTCCATAAAAAAACATACTACTTGAAGATGACATAAAGGAATGCTGCATACATATTCTCAGGCAAACTGATAAACGTGACCGAAGTCGCTCTAGACTGAGATGGCAGTCAACAGTTTTTCTCCGTATCAGATGAGCGGATTGCCCCGGATTCATCTATGTCCCTCTGTACAAGTTAGTCACACACCTGAAAAAGAAACAGCACACCAATGAATCTACAACACCTTCAACCACAGCTCTTACAACATACTGACACACTCAATCTGTCTAACAAAGTCGCGGAAACTGTTGCCCTTCCGAGTCGAGGTGGACATTTGTCAAAAAACACACACACGGGTTAGGCGCAAATTGTATCACAAAGTGCTGCATTTATTATTGCTGTCAACATGAAGTACACATACAAATCAATACCAATATACCCACAATCCATTGATAAGTTCCAGTATTTCATTCTGTCTGTTGACATTTTAAAAGAAACACAAAATTCACGGATTTTCCACAAAGCCTCAGTTTCGCATTTCAACCCTAGATAATTCTATGGGAATCAGTCAAGGTGTCGGGAAAGTTCTCAAACTCCATTCTCACCAGTCATAACAGAAATAAAGCATAGAAAAATGTTTTAAGCATTCAATATTCACATTTACCCCTTATTTCAGAATTTCTACGGGACCAATTCGAAACTGATGCTATAAACTGTTGTCTGCTACCTGAGAATGTCTGCTACCTCAGAACGTGATTATATTAACACGATGTATGTATCCTTCGCGAGCATATGAATGAAGGTGAGCGAAATCGATCTATATTCTCTCAAAGTAAACAGTGAGTCAGTGCTTTTTTATCGATTTATTCGCTCCGGCAGGGACTCATATGTTTTCTATAATTACACATGGTAATGTAGCAATGAACAGTTTCTTTGAGTTTTTCTCTGATTATGCAATCTTATAATTACACATGGTAGCGCAGTGAAAAGTTTATCTGTGATGTAATGCACAGGCTAACTTTGACGGATTTGACCAGAGCGAAGCGAGGTCGCCCACCATGATTCAAAATGTTTGGTAGGAAGAACTGATGGTAAATATTGAAAGAAAGTGTCTGGTAAGAAAAAATAGTCGTGGCGTGTTTACGTCTTCCTGACAACATTATTTCTTTCAATATTGTTTAAACACCCGTGACTTGATCGGTTATTATGTTAAACTTTGTGCCTAGTTCCAACCCAGATATAATGCTATTTCCTCTCGGCATCTATTTTACGCTTGCGTGAAACCTTGCTTGTTAACTGATATCTTCAAATGCTCGGGCTGTTATGTTGTATTTTCCATTTGAGTGCGCTCACCTTTTGTCCACCATGCGTGAATTAGAACAGCTTACTGTGGTGATTATAGTTCGTGGTCGAAGTCGCTCTTGACTGATAACGTGATGAAAACCTCGCTATGTCATATTGACTTGATAATGACAAGACATAAAAGGTCAGCTTTTTCCTTCAATACCTTATCTAGGTGTATTCGGCTATTGCAAATTCAATAGCCTTTATTTTAGAGAGTGTTTTAACTTAAAGGGGCACACGGCAATCTTGATAACTCGGCGTCCCGTTAGTTTTTTCTACATTTGTTCAATCATTACTATTAATGATAAGAACATGAATATATGTATATTAACTGTATACACTACTGCAGTAATAATATAGTTATACCTATTGTAAAACAAGACGGAAAAAGATCAAGCTGAACATTTTATTAAATTATATTTAAGCAGGTTTAAAATCAAAAAGATACTGGATAAATAAATCAAGACGCTAATTTCAATGCTTTGTGAACACATCAAGATTATCGTGTGCCCCTTTAATGACTAATGTAGCAGGTTATCGTTAGATATACATGTGTTCTTATATACGCATGGATACGAAGGTAGTCAAGTCTAAGGTGAAGCTAATATACTATTTTAAATTACGTTTTAATATTTAATATTTATTAAAAATAAGAAAGTGATGTCGTAGTACAACTGTTACTGATGCTGAGTAGAGTACTTTCGTGCAGAATGGTAGGAACCAATCAGATGTGTAATAAAGTAACATTTCCTTTGTCGAATGCCAATCATTGAATAGTTTAATCAGAATAACTAAGAGGTTGGTCATGTACCGTGCTCTAACTTCCAATAAATGGGAATTAGAGAATGATAGTTATTCTGACAGGATCACCAAGTAACATGTCGACCGTCAAATATAGTAGTAGTGGACAGACTGCTAACAGAGTCTGTCATCTCGCTGGTAATTTAAAATCCTCGATGGGCAACGCCCATGTGTGTAGTTTAATGAACAAATTCGCTGAGATCAGAGTCTGTTACTTATTCGGTAGTAGGTTCGTACTCAATATTTCATATTTGTGTTTTTAAAAGATGTCGCCTTGTGTCGTACTCGAAGACTGACGCCCTTACCAACTGCGCATTTGACGCACCGCAAGTTCGTTTGTATGGGGTTTTACGTCATTTTCTACACAAGTAAGGTTATATATGACGGTCGATTCTTTCTGTGGTGGAGGCAGACCACCCACCTTTCGTGGGTAGAACCTGTACTGTACACCTCCCGCCATCCGTAAGAATCGACACTACCTCACTTACAATTAAAAGTTCGTATTGAACCGTATATCATTTGATTGTTCCCTACCATTTTGCATGGCACCTCATATGAAATATAACTGTCGGGGTGGTGGGGAACTTGTTAACCATACTATGTTTTAACCGTAATATTTGTTTATTAGTGGAACTCTTCGAGTTGTTAGTGGGACACTATTTGAAATGAAAATCTGGTAGTGTTAATTTAAGTTATCGTTTTCGTTACTGTCTAAGAATTAATAAGTCGAGAAACTCGATTGTATAAAATTATATTATATCGCACAAATACCAAATACAGACTTTTTTTTTAAAGGAAATACATCATGCTCTGGACCCCTTGTCCGGAATAGTATTCCTTCATATATACTCGGTAAAAAAAGTTTTGGACCAAAGCAGTGTTCGAACCCTACAATGATCGCTGAACCATGACATTCGGCCATAACCCTTATTATCTCAGCTGATAATTGACATTAGATCAATAATTAACAATAATTCACAATAATTATCGTTTACAATGAAAGTATGCAAAAAAATAATAATCTTTTTATCGGTTACTCGAATGTCTGTAACTGTTACTTTTTATGGACTTTGCAACATTTTTTACAGACCCTTTGTGTGTTCGCGATATTTTTTAAATATCAAATCTTGTTTGGAATTTAATGCTTCTGGTACCAAATTAACCGGGTAGGGTAGACAATGGTTAATAAAAAAAGATACTTAAATTCTGTCCACTAGTTTTATTTTTATATGACTTTATATACCCTGGCCAAAACTTTTTTTACCGAGTATATAAGAGGATATATTTATTACTATCGTTGTATAGTTTTCTACTTAGTAGTAGAGATACCAATATACGGTAATTGGTTGGACAGCGGCTACTATATAAGCAGCTGTTACACGTGTGACTGGCATTAGGTAGAGCCGTGGTGTAATGGTTAGCATTGCGGCTTAGTAACCCAGGGATCGCGCGTTCAATCCCAGCCAGGACCGAATTTGGGTTAATTATCGAAATATTTCAAAAGTATTTCCTACCTTACCAGTCCTTCGGATGAGACTTAAAACCTAGGTCTGCTCGCTAAAATGCTAAGTGCAATACAGCGAGGATAAATAAACGCTTATACGCACGTGACTGGCATTCGCCACCTAGATCTTCACCGCGTGCACGTCGCAGCGTGGCCACTGATGACACTCAGGATGTTTGTGTAGGGGTCGCCTTGCCAGTCCTATACACCATTACTGGTATTGAGCACTTTATTCGCGTATTGTGGTCAAACCGGTACTACTGAAATGCAGAATTACCCTTTCAGTAGACTTGAGTGGCATTTGACCGAGAGTGAAGATGTCTCCTGCGCCCCGTCACAGCACACATCATCTGATGGCCATACTGAAGTTGGGCACAATAGAGGACGGAAGAGGGCCATCGGGCGGTGTGTGCGGCGCAGGGGTCATACTGTGATGGGTGTGGCCCTAAAGGGGATCGTCCAGTAGCGTAGGCAGCACCACCTAGACGTCGTTCCAGACCCCCCCCCCCCCCCCACCCCCCACTTCACCGCCACAGCGACAACCACAGAGCGAGAGCGACAACCACCAACATACAATCAACAGAGACGACGACACAGCAACACAGCAGCACCCGATCAACCAACACACTTCAACTAGAACAGTCCAGACTCTAGTGTGCCCATCGCGGCAGGGCTACCCTGTCGTGTTTGTTGGTGGAGGGACTATAAACCTCAGAACAACACACACACACACACACGTGACTGGCATTCGAAGTCCAGACTCTATTGTGCCCATCGCGTCAGGTTTACCTCGACGTGTTCGTTGGCGGACGGACTTTAAACCTTAGAACCACACACACACACGTGACTGGCATTCGAGGTTAGAGACGGGTAAAAACACTTGTTTAGCTGCGCGACCCACCCACCCACTCACCCACCCACTCACCCACCGTTTTGAAAATGTTAATATTTCAAAGATTAAAATGTCCGATATTTGACATTATATTAATTGTTTGAACATGTGACAACATTTTCCTATTTTTCAGATAAAACAAGTTTCTGTTGTTTATGGGCATGAGTGAGTCGTAATTCATTTGATGTTTTCGATGAGTGATCGAGGATGGTTTCTGGGACACTTTACATGGCATACACCGCCTTGTGTTGTGATATTCAATCATGAGTGATTGTATAAGTGACGGACACACCATACCACAGTCAGTGGTGCTTTATTTATGCAGAAACCATCAGATTGAATGTAATTGTATTGATATAAAAATAAAGATAAGTGTATTACCCGTACATAACCACTCCTATACAGTCGTTTGTTATTATTTAAATATAAATTAGAGGGTTGTAAATTAGTTGGATGATAAATAATTTATGTTTGTCTGAAAGAATTGAAATAAAACATAAACTAATTTAAAAAGTTTAACATCCCACTGTATTAAATGGCTGAATGCACATTACATAAGTCTAGTATTTGTTAATGTATGGCATGTATCGCGATTTGCGTATTGTCTTATTTTAGCATTGTCAACGACTTTCCTTTGTAATTTCACAGTTGTAAATTATTTAATCGGAAGTAGCTCCAATCAGTATACTTAAACTACCGGTTATCGGAAGATAGAGTATGTCAGACAGATTAAATGGACATGCTACAACATAAATAGAGTAAGATCTCATCTCGTTGGTTGATTTAAACATCGATATGGGTGTAGAGACCATACGCTATATAGTACTTGTAGTGCGTACTGTATGATAGTTGATGCTTTAAACCACCACTTCAAACCATGTAGAGGCATATATCCACACCCGCCCCCACCCCCATCCGCCCCCTCCCCCCTCTCCCCCACCCCACCACAGTCACAAGTTCCACAACTTTCGTTCGCTTAAATACACTTTAATTCTCATTTGGCTCGCAATCGCTCCCATATTTGGAGTAAAACACCGAAACCACAGCTCTACCTAACCATCGACCTAGTAGTTATATCCATGACCTAACCATATCCATGACCTAACCTCTGTGCCCATACTCTCCAAAGAAATAATCCTGACAAACACAGTAAAATACTTACTATTCACAGGGCTTTATATGACGCTATTCATGAAAACACACATAATACTTTAACATCAGGTTATATTTAACAATGAAATAAAAACTAATTTGGGAAAAACACATGCAAACTAGAAACTTTGGATTTTTTCAAGGAACTATTATAGCACCCTACGACACCGTATGCTGTCAGTCACACAGGCAGACGGCGCGTACCCTACCCCGCCCAAACCCTACCCCACTCTACTACCCCCCCCCCCCCCCCCCTGCTCTACTACCCCCCCCCCCACCCCCCTTCCCATCTGTTTTTCTACTACCCCCCATACAAATGTTTTCAATGACATACTGTAAACTAATCTACTTGGTTTTCCATGTAAAAAAAAATAAAAAAAATACATACTCTTTATACCATATATATATATATATATGGTATATATGGTATAAAGAGTATGTATGTATATTATTTTTTTTTGCATGGAAAACCAAGTAGAACAGTTTACAGTATGTCATTGAAAACATTTGTATGGGGGGGGGGGGGGGGAGGGGGGTAGTAGAGCAGGGGGGGGGGTAGTAGAGTGGGGTAGGGTGTGGGCGGGGTAGGGTACGCGCCGTCTGCCTGTGGTGCAGACTCTGTGTGTGTGTATGTGTGTGTGTGTGTAGTTCGAAGGTTTATAGACCGTCCGCCAACTAACACGTCGAGGTAACCCTGACGCGATGGGCACAATAAAGTCTGGTCTTTTCTAGATTGATGTTGCTGTGTAGTCGTCTCTGTTGATCGAATGTAGGTAGATGTCGCTTTCGCTCTGTGGTTGTCGCTGTGGGGGATCTGGAACGACGTCTAGATGGTTCTCTCTACGCTACTGGACGATCCCCTTTAGGGCCACACCCATCACAGTATGACCCCTGCGCCGCACACACCACCCGATGGCCCTCTTCCGTCTTCGGTTTTCCGTCTTCTGTCCTCGGCGTCGATCCGCTGTGGCGGTGTAGCTCTCGGCTCTGGACTTCTGACTTCAAACTTCCAACTTCAGTGTGGCCATCAGATGTTAATTCTGCAGTTCAGTAGCACCGGTATTTGATCACAATACGCGAATAAAGTGCTCAATACCAGTAATGGTGTATAGGGCTGGCAAGGCGACCCCTATACACATCAGTGCTCACGCTGCGACGTGCAACCGGGGAAGATCTAGGTTGTGCAGACGATAGTTGTGCAGACGATAAACAGCGTTCAAAAAATAGCGCGTCTATGACACGTTGTTATACTGTACATATCATTGTATATACACGTACGCGTGTGTAAGCATAGCTAATCTAAGGTTATTGAGTCTAAAGATAACGAACCATTTAAAATAACGTTATAAAAGGTATATTAGTAATAAGAATACGTTGGTGTAGTTGCTGAGAGGAATATTTCCATGCAGACGGTAGGACCAAATACGAATTATTCTATAGTAGTTTCGTACACATTCTACAGTAGTTTCGTACACAGTATTTTCCGAATATGGTTTTAAAAGCGTTACGAAATGTAATATTTTGCATGTGAGCGACCTCTCATGTAATATAACCATAGGTAGATGGGTTGGGATGTAGGGTAGAGGGATGCGATTTTTTAGGCAGACGATTTATTATTAGTTGTGGTTATTGAGACACAATTTAATCTGAAAACCAAGACCTATCAAAAACGTATTTAAAAGAAGTATGTCATAATTCTGAAACATTTGTCATATGAAAGATAGTGTACTACTGTAAAGTACGGTACTTTTAAAGGGACACACGGCAATCTAGTAGTTTGTAGCGACTATTAAAATTACAGTGTGTGTGTGTGTGTGTGTGTGTGTGTGTATGTGTGTGTGTGTGTGTCGTTCTAAGGTTTAAAGTCTCTCCGACAGCAAATACAGAGCAAGCGCAATCCGTAGACACGATCTTGAGCGTAAAGGTCACAACAGAGTCTGGACTTGTATTAAAATTAGCATAGGTATCGATTTATAAATCCAGTATCATTTTCACTTTAAAACTGCTTGTAATGATAAAACTAGCTATGAGTCCAATTAGAGGAAAACATAATCTGGATCCCTCTTCAATCTATGATAAATGTAGATCTACTCCATCAGCCACTGGATTAAACATGGTGATGATTAAACATGGTGATGTTTAATCACAATCTGGCTACGTCCACAACTTCTGCTCAGAAGTTTATCAAAATCTCCAGTTGTGACAGTGATAGTATTCATGGTATTAATTTGGTATACATAGATCATGGTAGTAATAAATGTGGTATACATTAGTCATGGTAGTTATAAATGAGATAAATATGATGTACACTGGCAATGGTGGTAGTAAATGTGTTGTATAAAGTGTTATAAAGTGTTCATAGTAGTAATTTGGTATACATAGATCATGGTAGTAATAAATGTGGGATACATTAGTCAAGGTAGTTATAAATGAGATAAATATGATGTACACTGGCAATGGTGGTAGTAAATATGTTGTATAAAGTGTTATAAAGTGTTCATAGTAGTAATTTGGTATACATAGATCATGGTAGTAATAAATGTGGTATACATTAGTCATGGTAGTTATAAATGTGATAAATATGATGTACACTGGCAATGGTGGTAGTAAATATGTTGTATAAAGTGTTATAAAGTGTTCATAGTAGTAATTTGGTATACATAGATCATGGTAGTAATAAATGTGGTATACATTAGTCATGGTAGTTATAAATGTGATAAATATTATGTACACTGGCAATGGTGGTAGTAAATATGTTGTATAAAGTGTTATAAAGTGTTCATAGTAGTAATTTGGTATACATAGATCATGGTAGTAATAAATGTGGGATACATTAGCCATGGTAGTTATACATGTGATAAATGTGGTATACACTGTCAATGGTGGTTATACATAGATCACGGTAGTTATAAATGTGGTATAAACTGGCAATGGTGATTAAATTAAATGTATAAAGTGTTATAAAGTGGTCATGGTAGTAATTTGGTATACATTGGTCATGGTAGTAATGAATGTGATATTCATATAAAGTCATGGTTATAATTAATGTGGTCTACATAAGTCATGGTTGTAATAATGCCATTATATTTTGATACTTCGTTTTACGAACCCTCCTACGACAAAATGAAATTAGGTATTTATTTTTCTGTAGGGAATTTGATTGTTTATTGGTTTTTTTACCTCCTCTCAGATTTTAATAGAACATTTCATTCTCTTTCATTCTCTTCCTTTAAAATAAAATAATTAAACTATGCTTTACCATTTTTAGCTCGACTGATCAGAGATCAGCAGAGCTTATGCCGTGGTGCGGCGTCCGTCGTCCGTCTGTCCGTCTGTCTGTCCGTAAACTTTTATTTGTAGCGACTACTCCTCTGAAACTACTGGATGGATATTCATGGAACTTTACAGAAATGTTGCCCATAAAGTCTAGTTGATCCTAGCAAAAATGTTGATGTGAAATCCAAGATGGCCGCCAAAGCTAAAAATAGAGTTTTAAAATACAAGTTTGTAGCGACTTCTACTTGAAAACTATAAGTGATATTGATATGGGACTTTTTCTAAAATGATCAGCATGACATGATGTTGGTCCTTGTCGAAAATCGTTTTGATTCGACGTTAAACATGGCTGCCAGCGGCCATCTTTGTTTACTATAGAGTTATATAGTAACATCTTGTAGCGACTACTCCTCTGAAACAAGATGGCCGTCACAGCTAAAAATAGATTTTTAAAAAAGTTTGTAGCCACTACTTCTTGAAAACTATAAGTGAAATTGATATGGGACTTTTTCTAAAATGATCAGCATGACATGATGTTGGTCCTTGTCGAAAATCGTTTTGATTCGACGTTAAACATGGCTGCCAGTGGCCATCTTTGTTTACATAGAGTTATATAATGAAAACTTGTAACGACTACTCCTCTGAAACTACTTGACGGATTTTCATGAAACTTCACATGAATGTTGCTCTTGATGTCTGATTGATCCTAGCAAAATTTTCAGGTCGGCCGGAAATTCAAGATGGCCGCCATGGCTAAAAATAGATTTTCAAAATACAAGTTTGTAGCGACTACTTCTTGAAAACTATAAGTGATATTGATATGGGACTTTTTCTAAAATGATCAGCATGACATGATGGTTATCCGAGTCGAACATTATTTTGATTCAATGTTAAACATGGCTGTCAGCGGCCATCTTTGTTTACATAGAGTTATATAATGAAAACTTGTAGCGACTACTCCTCTGAAACTACTTGATGGATTTTCAAGAAACTTCACAGGAATGTTGCTCTTGATGGAAATTCAAAATGGCCGCCTAGCAAAATTTCAGTTCGGCCGGAAATTCAAGATGGACGCCGCGGCTAAAAATAGATTTTCAAAAAACAAGTTGTAGCGACTACTTCCTGAAATCAAAATCAATCAGTAGAGCTTCAAGGTCATTGACCTCTTGTTTTGTTTTTATTTTACAGCAATTCTCTATCTTGATGGCTCGTAAAACAAATAATAAAAATAATGGCCTAAATGTGATATACATTGGTCATGGTTGTATTTAAATATTGAAATCCTATGAGAGTGAATATTTGTCAGCCTTCTGAGGCTATTTATTTCATTATACTGAAAAATATGTTTGAAAAAGATATTTGGTTTTGCTTAATATTCCTCTCAGTGAAATAAAACATGAGAAAACATTGTTACTTTTCTCTATTCAAAATCACTATTCTCAGCACCTAGAAAATAGATTTCTTCAGGTGGTTCTTTGTGTTCTTTCGGAATCTTCATCTGTGAACTCACGAATAAACTTTTCAAATCATCTTCAGAAAGTTGTGTTCACTGATTTTCATTTGCGCATGTATACATACACTGTTCAGTATAAGATATAAACTTGCTTTGACTTCACAATCTTAAGGTACAAGTTATACTGTGGTGCACTGACATTACAAAAAAAACTATCATTTAGTGACTCGCTCCATTGAGACAGTCCAAGCGAAATTAGATATTACAAAAATGGGAGAAAAACAGTCTATGAAAATTTAACACTGGTGTTTGACATGAGGTATATTATTAATAAATATGGGATCAGTGGTCATGGTAGTTATAAATGTAGTATGCATAGCTCATGGTAGTAATACATGGGGGTACTCAGTGGTCATGGTAGTATTAAATGTGGTATTTAGTCTTTAATAGTAGTCATGGTAGTATTAAATGTGATTATACATTGTTCTTGGTAGTAGTACTTGTGATATACAGTGATCATGGTAGTAGAAAATGTGGTAAAGAGTAGCCATGATAGTTGTACATGATGTTATTGTGATATACTTTGTTGGACATGTTAGTAAAATCAATGTGTTATGTAGTGGTAGTATTACAATACAAGGGTCCTGGTACTTTTGCGATGGACTTTGTGAATTTCATCAACAAGTAAGTGGACTTAAGAAGCAGCTTCAGCCACATACAATGCAAAGTTACAGACAAAGCTATGCGCTATATGACAGTGTTAATAAGAATGGTATGGAACATGGTAGTCATTGCCCAGTACAAGACAATCCCCTACACCACCAAACAAACATCCAGTCAATACATAATTTAGAACAGCAAAAGGGGGCCACATAGAAAGCAGACAAGGACAAGCAGAACTAAAGATTAAAACCAGCACATGGAGTTTGAGCAACAAAGTATAGAAAGATCCATATTAAACAAGAGCTGTCGAAATGACAACATGCTCCACTATTCAAAGTCAGTTTCAAACAAGGCCACTGAAACTTCTGTCTCACCAACGATGGTGCCAGTTCATTCACGTGACAAGGTATTACTTTCGGAAAATATTCGGACATCGGCATTTCTTCGGAAAATATGCGGACATCGGCATTTCCTCGGACATCATCATTTCTTTCGGAAAATATTCGGACATTGTTATTGCTTTCGGAAAATATTCGGACATCCGCATTTATTCAGAAAATATTCGGACAGAAATAATCTTTTAAATTAAAAAACAGTTAACAATTATTTTTGAATAAAGAAAAGCGGAACAAATTCCACTTTTTACTTTTCGATTTGGTTCAGAAAATATTCAGATTTAATTTGTGTTTACCAGCAGAAATACATCGCAATTTCTGTTGTTGAAATTATTCCAATTGCTGCTTGATTTCTGGATCAATCTGGTTTTCTTTGGAAAATCGTTCGAAGAAAATCATTTGCATTCAAATTTCTGCAGAAGCAAATCTATTAATGATATTAGTCATGCATATTTACAAAAGGTTCATTATAAATGGCCTGCTGCAAATGTATATAATGTATTCTGATATAGTAAAAATTAGCCTTGTAAGTTATGTAACTGCCAGTTTTGAAGTTACTTTTTCTACATTAGGCGAACGTGTTTGTGTCCGAAATGGCCTGCCTAGTTACTTCCCTTATATGCATAATCGCCATTTACACAAAATGAAAACAAATTTTGTTGCACAGTTCACATTCAAATAGTTATCGAAATAACTTGTTTCTTGTTGAATCAAAATAACTTGTTTTTGTTGAATGTATATGTAGCGAACTGGAAATACAGTACAGTACTGAATCAATGTAATTTAGACTATTATGTATATTAGAATACCTGTTCCGTAACAGTTCGGTTTAAAATAAGTGCTCAAGTTATGCTGCGGAGATATATCAAAGGAGGATTACTTTCATTGGAGTGAAAATAGAGTTATGGTTATTGCACCTGTCATAGTCATCTCATTGTCCTCTATCTTTTTCACACTTTAATTTAAACACACCTTTCGCACTATTTCCTCACCTTTTCTTACTTTTAAACTTTTTATCTTGTCTACTAACAGACACAGGCGCGCAACCTGCTCAAACTTACCCGTGAGGGTGTGAAGCAGTATACAGAGATAGATAGATAGATCATGGGGCCAGGTTTCATTCCAGTCCCGGTAATAGTTTTCAAATCTCGCTCTCGTTTTTCGCGAGATTTCGAGTTCGGACAATAAAAAAGGCGTTTAACGCAGAAAAGCTCAATATTCCGACAGCTTATATTACTAACACAACTAGAAACAGCACTCGCACGATATTTTTGCATGATACGTTCTAAAATGTGTCTCAAACAAATAAACACAGTATACTCGCTATACGGAGTTATTGTTGAGACACCCATTATAATGATGCCTTGAAACCGAAAGTAGGTAGAGGTGCGTTACTTAAAAGTCATAATCCTCGTGTTTAAAGTAGGTAGGGGGCCTACTAGTAGTTGTGAGTTACACAAGGATCATAATCCTCGTGGTTAATAAATAATTTAAAGTAATTAACTTTACTTATTACACTTAAATACGTCCCTGCATTTTAATCATATTTACCAAGTTATAACTGTCTTGGAAACAGGAACTGTTTATATTATATTGTATACCGGTTATAAAATAGAATAAAAAAATAATTAAGCATCAGTAGTTTGAGAGTCTATAAATTCTCCTTTAAATAATGTTCATAAAAGTATATTCCACAATATATATCGCAAAAAGTCTTTTTTTGTGAAATTTTGTGTGAACATCAAAGATGTTATTAAAAGAAAATCATGCTACAATTGTTAGTTCTTTCTTGCAATCTCAGATTTTGTAGGAAAACAAAGTGGAGACTTTTTTTGCTAAGTTTATATAATACTCTGGTTAGTACTAAATAATCTGGGAGTAAGATTTTTTAATTCTTACTGTAAATAAGCACTTACAATACATCTTTTTTTTTAAATTTTAAATTAAAATGAATATGACTTTATTCCATATTAACATTGCCATTCATGTTTGTCGTTTGCGTGTTTTTGGGTTTACTGTGTTCTGTGAAAGCTGCATTTCCTATTCGACTTTTATACTTATTTGTATTGCTTTACTCTTCCCAATATAACATAGTACATTATAATTATCTTGTATAATTATATCTCAACAATAGTACTAGCGGTGTATGGTAATCGTAACAATGGAATGAATGATAAATATGATATTAAGGGTAAGCGTGAGGTTTGGTGCACCCTAGAACCTTGTTTAAACCCCCAGCGGCCTTGTTTTGCTACTGACCGTTCCAAGGCGGCAGCACTATTATCAGCCCTTTTGTGTTTGTGATGTCTTATTTGGCCTTTTATCTTTAAAATTGTTCTTTGTTTCTGTGTGTGTTTGTGGTTGACTCACTGTCGTCCTTGAATGCTACTTTTCCTTTTCGATTTTTATATCTATATTTGCAAATACGAAGAAAAAAATAACATTTGCATGATACCTCAAGTTTTAAAAAAATGTACCGTTTAAGGCCAACACATTCGAAATTACTTACTTAAACTGATAAGTAACATTTATTTGACCTTACTGCGTATATATTACTATAACCATAGTTTTTTGCAAAGAGAACAATATTATTTTGTTTCAGTATTATCATTGAGGACCTCCGATGACTTTAAGGGCACTTAAGTCTGTACGATTGCTGAGTCATTTGTGTAACCGCGTGTCAACACAGCACGTTAAGTCCGTACGACTGCAGAGCCATTTGTGTAACCGCGTGTCAGCGCAGCACGTTTCTAGCGTGACAATGTCAACTCATCACGTTTCTAACATTGGTAAGTAGACCTGCAATTGAACGGAACGTTATTATTTTAATCGTCATGAGACGTTCAAAACTTCCGTGGATACCCCAAAAAATGTCTTTAATCGAGAGAGTCCGATTTACATGTACAATTAATCAAGAAGGACAATATATCGTGTTGGAATCATATCTCTGTAAACGTTTTATTAACTCCGACCACAGCTGATTTGTCATATTTTTTGTATCCGTACATCGCCAGAGTCACGATATGAAGGACACATATGAGAAAAATTGTCCTATCGCACCCAATCTCAATAACACCATATAACAGCCTATAACACCATAGTTCCATAATGTACCACAAACTAAATCAAATGTGCAAATTTGAATAGTCAGTGGAAAGGACAATACACAACATAAATAGGGAAGACAGGTTGATCCGACTTGGAACGGTCTATGAACAATAGTTTAATATTTTATTATTGCAGATATCTTACAATACATCAGCATCACAATATTCATAGCAACATATGCAAATGGCTTGAACTACAAGTTATTACAACATTAGTTACAGTTCTGTCCAATACGGTCTACTGGTTATCTTAAATCGATTTTATGTGCCCACAACCTCGCTATTAACCTGTCTTTAACGCCCAAAGTGACAGAAACGGGTTAATAACATGCATCCGTTTATTTTTAGCTCAACTATTCGAAGAATAAGAGAGCTTATGTAATCACCCAGGCGTCGGCGTCGGCGTCGGCGTCGGCGTCCCACATCAAGGTTTGCGTGTAAGCTGTCTTTACAAGTCTATGTCTCTTACATTACTTTTCCTAAAACAACTAAATTGTGCATGAACTTCCTTATAGCATTATCTTAAGGGCTGCATAAGTAATTGTTTTTCCTGTAACCCATGGGCTCCCATGGAACCCAAATTATGATATCCCTTAAAATGTGTCACATTTCACATCAAAATTTGCCTGTAAGCTGTGTTTACAGGTCAACTAAATTGGGAATTGGTTTCCTTATAGTATGTCGTAAAGGGTTGCGTAAGTAATTTATTCCGGGCTCTCATGAAACTCAAATTGTGATGGCCCATAAAATGTGCAATGAAGGCAGATCAAGGTTTGCGTGTAAGCTGTCGTATATATCTTGGGTTTCTTTTAGCATTATGCATCTTATTCATACTTCACCCATATTGGGGCATGGGCTCCCTTCTCTGTTTTTTTACATATTTCTGTGTTGTTTTGGTCCTTTCTTACATTTTAACACATATAGCTATGTTGCCCCCCACTCATTTTTTGGATATTAATATTTTAATTTGATCGCAATCATTTACATACATCAGATCAGGGTTCTCCACAGCGCCTTTAAGCACCGCGCTAGCGCGGTGCTTGAAAATCAAAATCCTTATTTGCGCTGTCCTTGAAATTAGCGCGGTCCTTTAAATCCCAAGCGCGGTGCTTTGATTCACTTGATTCGTGTTGCTTATAGTCCGACACATACACTATTTATAAACAGACCTTCTACACAGGATGTAAGTCACGCGCTATCGGTGTGAATTACTACACGTCAAGGACAAGTGTGTACAGTTGTATAAACCAGTCAAATCAGGCAGAGATACGGTGTTGTCGCGTTGCGTTAGCTGTGATTCACTTGAGTTTATTGTTGATCATTATTATGTCCCGACTAACAAAACTTGATGGGATTAATTAGATAAGATGAAGCGATGTGACATAATTGATTGGATAATGTGATTTAAATACAGGATGAGTGATTATTAAGGAGTTGTTAAAAAAATTATGATGTTTTGATGTTCGTCGGCTCTCTGCGTGGATCGTCTGCAGTTTGTAAGTATTAATTTGTTGCAGATTATTTTAATTACTCGATACTTTCAGAGATTAGTTAATATCTTTAATTAATTAAGTTAATGAAGTGAAACTGGGTTACTTTGCTATAAAATGCCCGATGTTTCTATTAATTTATCATAACAAAATGTCGAAGCAAAGTAGTAAGAGACCCTTAGATGGGGGAATTGGCAAGTTTTTTGTGGTAAGAAATGTTGAGGCTGCACCTACTGTCTGTGACTCAGCATCTGAACCAGTCGCCAAAAGAGCCAGGCTGACCGGGTTCAATCCAGACTGGGAGAAAGACTTCAAATGGGTTGAGGAAATGGAAAATGTTTAGTAAATAAATACATGTAATTTAAGGGCAATCAATGTAAAGAATGAATATTAATATTATTTTATTCAAACGCAGATTATTGTAAAGTGTATGGTAGCTGATTATGGTCTAAATTTAATGGATAAAGAGTTTGTTGTATTGGGGTGTATTTATTGCAGATTATATTATGTCATGTTGTAGTTTTAGTTCAATAATATTTAACGTCGAGATTTTAACCATCAATTTTCAACGTTTTTTAAAAAAAAAAAAAAAATTATTTTGACTTTATCCCGAGTCACACTATTGAATAAGTAATATATATGTATAATTATATTCTCTTTAATATAGTTTTCCCCATCTTCATTTTATAATTAAAAATCATCTCGGGGCATATGGTGCACCCTAGAATTGGAAAAAAATCGACAATGGGAGGGGGCTGCCCCCTCCCAAACCCACCCCCCCGCGCTGCCTATGCCAGCGCCTGAAAAATATCCTGTGGAGGACCCTGCAGATGAAATATCAATAAAAAATACTGAAATGAGACAACAATTAAAATTGCTAGATTCTTATCCCTCCCTGAGTTGCCTTTTGACCGCAAATTCTTTAAAATGAGAGCAATTTTGGATTAAAACTGATAAAAATAAAAAATAAAATTTCACACCCTGCCCCTAATTTTACTATAATGTGTATGAGATTCTAACAATAATTTTATATCGGTCCGAGTTTCAATACCCGCCCCACAACCCCACCCCCACATTGTTTTAGCCTTGTTTTCTGATGGTATATTCTGGCTATATAATTTATTATGCTCTGAAAAATCGAATAGTCGAGCTGCGCTGTTCTCCGACAGATCTTGTTAGTGTTTGATGTTATCAAAGACTTGCCAACCAAAATACATTACCAAATATTATCACAAGAATGAAAGGAAATACAATGTGGTTTAACCATAAAGTTATTATGTGGCTTGGCATGGATGTTTTCGTTCTTTTATACCCGTTTCTGAAACTGGCTGGGTTTCGTCAGCTACATGAAGACAGTTACCGTTTAGGATTGTCAAGAAATGCTTTTGTATTTCGCAATAGGTAATGACTTCGAAGACAAAGACATTCAAGAGTTTTTGCATGACGTCCATAAGATCATGGTAGATGAAGCCCTTGTTAAAGGGACGAGGAACGATACCAAGGTCGTCGAGTTCGTACAACCCGAGGAGTTATCGGTACCTTTAATATACGCAACGCCATGCTTTATGTGGTATCTTTAAATATAATGTTATGATTCATATGTATCATCATATACTCTTCACCTTTGGTAGTTGCTATAACTAATGTATCTTACTATTTTTACGTGTGTTATTATACGTCTTCATCTTTATATATAGTTGTTCTTTGTTTCTGTGTGTTTTTGTGGTTGGCTCATTACGTGGTCCGAGTATTAACTTTCATACCCCATCCAACCCCTTCTTAAAGAAGCAAAAACGGGTTTGGCTGGGGTATGAACTAAAACCTTAATTTCGGCTTAAAAGGTTTGCATATTGTAAAATTAAAACATTTAAGAGGTATTTTCAAACAGGTTATCGAATTTGTTTCAGTAAAAACAATTTTAAACGTGTTTTATTGTCGAAATATCCGTTATAAAATCCCGCTAATATAAGCCTTTCCATCGCTTAATGGAATTAAGGCGGGACCACGTAATACTGTGTCCTTAAATACTTATTTTCCTGTTCGATTTTTGTATCTATGTCTTATTTAAATATCTCATATAGTGTTAACATTCATGTTAGACTATATATATTAGCATATGTTTTCATACTTATACTCTCTTTTAATATATTTACAGACGTTGTTATAATGTGCATTTATCTTATATTTATATGTAGTGTTATTCGTATTGCAATACATTTCTTGCATGTGTAAAATCATATTAATTAAAAACAAAAACACTTATGTTCTTGCTATTTGTGTTGATACTTTAACTTTTTTAGTTTAAAATGAAGTCCCACTGCCATTATCATATATTTATCTAAATAGCTTTAATAAAACGTAGTAGGTGATTTTTCCCCCAATTAATTGTAGTGTGTGAGATTTTATAGTTATATTTAAAGAAAAAACAGTTAATTTAATCGTGTAAGCCTTACCTTAATTATCTGTTGAGAATTAATGGGAAGTTTTGGTCGAGATGGTGTATATTACAATGTGTAAAATATACACTGTCATTATTTCAGTATAGCTATCGTAATCATTAAAACAAGTGTGTATATTTTGATAAATGTTGTTTTTTTTTCATGTAAGGATACTATGTTAATGCATGTTCTATTTCTAGTCTCTACTAAACCTTGACATTGGCGAGACCCCCATAGAGCATAGCCAGTTGCTGGAATTGTGCAAGAATGTCATAAAGTACTCCGTCAAAACAGGTAACGTTACTTTTAACAACTCAGTCGTGTTTATAATATATAACAAATTCGTTTGCCTGAAGTCAAGGTGAAGACTTTAACATTCTATTGCATAACTAACCAACCTTCATAAGAACTGCTGTAACCGCTTACCAAGACCTTTGCCAACATGTAGTATCGTACATAAAAAGTAATTTAAGAGCTCTTCTGCGACAAGGATTCATGATATGACTGTATGGTGAAATGCATTTCAAGTAACATATGGTGAAATTGTACTATAAAATATATACTGAAGCGAAAAATAAACGCAACTCGGGAATTTCTGCTATATATTGTATATACTGCACACTTAATTCCACATAATATTCCAAAGAAATTCCAAGATGTTTTGTAAAAAAAGAAGTTGCAGTTAGAGAAAGGACACAACTGTGATGTTGTAGACGTTGTAATCACTACACTTTGTAACAAGAAATTCATAAATGTTGAAGTTCCTCTTTGAAAAATTGAGCCATTTCAGTACGTATTTAACGTAAAGAGTTTGCAAAATGTTTGCTCACATGCTTAGTCAAACGCGTACTCTGAAAATATTGAAACTTTAATGAATACGATTTGTTGTGTTCAGTGTGTGTTGTGTGCTGTTTTAGTATTTTTTTCCGAAAGGAAAGGTCTTACGTAGCCATCTATCATTTGCTTAACAGCAGGATATTGTTCATACAGTATATAGCGGAAATTCCCGAGTTTCGTTTCTTTTTCGTTTCAGCATATTTTATATTTTGACATTACTCATGGACGCGAAGATCTTCCGCGAATAGCGACAATATAATAATACAATACATAGGATCCTTCAGGAGCAACGCCTGTTAACGAAAGATAATATAAGGTGTACATCTCTTACGCTCCCTATAAGACATCACCACATACATTACCTAACATGCCAATATCTTTCCAAAATCGTTGATGGCGCGCTGAACATTTTACAGCATCAACATAGCATTTACTAGGGGTTAATAACGTGTAATAAGTGGTAGATGTCGGCATCTACATATCTTATAATTGTCTTTATCGAGATGTTTTTGAAGGCTTTCCTGATTATATGTATTAGCAAGTCTTTTTTCATTGTTTCGTTTCGTTCATTCAAATGAATATGATTTTAACAGTAGGAGTCATTGTAACCCATTTACGTGTGTTAAATTTGTTAATTTGGTTTGTCTACACTTTTGGTGTGTTTTTAAATATATATATTCAGAAAACATGCTTGAAAAATTAGACTATATGTATACGAGATCAAGAGAATATTGTGTACCAATTCAATTAGTATTACCATCGTCCTTGTTTATTCTATAAATACTGAAAAGGGAATCCCTTGAAAGCAACAAACACAAACCGGAGAAAAAAGTAGCAGTCTCGGTTAATTTGTGTCTGTTCATGAACACCATATATGAATATGTTTTATCAACTGATGTCATGTACAAATACTACAGATATCTTATCCATTGCAAAATTTATATATAGATCAAACGAAAAACGTAAACTGATTATCGATAACAATTTCTTGAATTAGATAAATATATGAAGAATGTTAAATAGCTATTAGATATTAGATATAGACAAAACGTAATGTTTCTACTTAATTTGTTTATACATTCTATATTTGTAATCTGAACTTATTATAAACATGTATTCATATTTTGCCCCGTGTGGTTCCCGGGGGCCCCCGTTTGGTCACGGGGCAAATAATAGGGCCACTGCAGATCCCTTTGGAGGTGTAGGCAGAGGGGTAGAATCCCCCCCCCCCCAAATTCATGTTCATTTTATCATTTTTTGTTCATATTCATTAAAGGTCTTCATCATGATCCCTGCATTGTTTCAGGTGCTATCTCGCTCGCATCAAAAGAGCAGTGGCAGAAAAACAATAAACGTGGCTCCAGCGTAAATGGAGTTTCTACGACAGAATTTGCAGCAACTCTGCAGTTCAGGGTGAGAAGGTTCTAGGCTCATTTTCCATATTTTATCTCGATGTACATGGAAGATGAGCCTGGCATATTCATGCCTGTTAGGCGCCATATAACCTTTTCATGTGTTGGTGCGCCTTAAACCCCAATTCAATTCAATTCATATATCTTCATCCATGTAATGTATAATAATGTTATTATGCTGTTCAACTTGTTTCTTATGATGGGCCGGTGGCCTAAATTATAAAATAAAATTTCTTGATTGATTGACTTGAATATATTGATGTACCTGATAATCACAGTTCGGTTTGTTTCAAATATACTATTAATAATAAAACAAACTCTTTGTTGTTTTAAAGACACTTATATTCTCCATTTCAGGCAGCACTCGGTTTTACAACCAGCTATACAGTGGCATTAATGCCTATGGTTTATCTGGAGCCTGGCTGACTGAGGCACTAAACACCAATATGTGAGTCGACCCATTCAAATTTGATTTGTTGCAACACGTTTGTTTAAGGCAGACATCGCACTGTGATTCGGAGAAGAGTCCTGTTTATAATTTAGAATGAGTATACCGGTTTCATTACTTGGTTATTTATAGTATGTGTTTAAATTGTATTTTTGCCATGATATCAGTATGCATTATTTTATATCGTACCTTCAAATGCAATAAAGTTTCAGAGCACTGCTTGTTTTATTCAAATTTGATTTGTTGCAACACGTCTGTTTAAGGCAGACATTGCACTGCGATTCGGAGAAGAGTCCTGTTTATGAATTAATTACACTAATTTAGAATGGGTATACCGGTTTCATTACTTGGTTATTTATAGTATGTGTTTAAATTGTATTTTTGCCATTATATCAGTATGCATTATTTGATATCGTACCTTCAAATGTATTAAAATGTCATAGCACTGCTTGTTTTATCTGTATTTATTTTATCTTAATAATACTTGACATTTTCTTTCTTCATAAGAATGCCTTTTGCAACATTTCCTATTTGTATCTACTTTTACCAGTGTCAGTGTTAACGCATTAACCTGAAATTAGTAGTGTTATTTTTACTTGTCCTTTGGGATCAACGAGCCCAATATAGATGGCTTTGAAGTAGAATACCGCATTAAGCCGGTGCTATGGGGCATGAGCGGTGTAGCTTCATACATTACCTCTCAATAAACTAACCTCTCAATAAACTAAATAACTGAAAAACCGAGTCTGCTACTTTATTCTCTTGGCTGTGTTTGTTGCTTCCAAAGGATCTACCTTACCAGTATTTATTATCAGTTATTGGATCAATAGTTGCTACATTTTGTCTGGTATTTGCATGTGTTTTAGATTATATATCAACGGTTGCCTTCTATTTCAGACATGCGTATGCCATATCATGTTATATATAATATGTGTCGATGTTTTCCAGTCATACGTATGAGGTTGCACCAGCCTTTATTGTAATGGAGAAATATATGGTGGAAAAGCTTTGTCAGATAATTGGATACAAGGATGGTGATGGCATTTTTGGTCCAGGTATTTTATAATTGTACCTAGCTGATGTGTGACATTTCGACAAGTAATAACGCCAGACAATATAACACCAGCGAAATGACGCAAAAAACGTCGCGCAAAAGTAAAAGCAAAAACACGAAATGACGCAACGCGAAATAAGGAAATACGAAACGAATCTACGTATAAACAAGATAAACACATTGAGTGAAATATCAACAAGACGAAAGGATGCCATGCAAAATAAAGGTGGACGAATTAACGTCACCTTAAAAAAACTCGAATAAACGAAAAGATGCCATGCGAAATAGTGAAAAGACACAACACGATATAAAGAAATTATCGCAATCTGTAGTGTCTCAGAGAGGGGAAAAGGTCACACAATCACTTTATTTGTTCCTAGAAATTGGTTTATTAATTAAAATGGGTACAATAGTGTAATCTTGAGTGAGGCTTACGGTAGAACATGGTTTAAACTCCCAGCGGCCTTCTTGCCACTGATTGTTTCAAGGCGGTACCTCTATTGGCAGCACTTTTATATTTGTAGTACTGAATACTTGTGTTCTGTGAATGCTAAATTTCCTGCTCGACTTTTGTCGGTTTTAAATAAGGCAAAGGACGGTAGCGTCTGATGCTGCTTGTCTTTAATCTTGTCTAGTCGTACCCTTAATGGTTTCTTCTCTTGTTGCTCTGGACTGTGCTAAGTCACTGAATACTTGTTATGTGTATTCCTAGGCTTTTGCTTTTAATCATGTATGCGTTATACGTATATTTTCTATTAATGCTGCCTTGGTTGTTAGAGAATATAACCTGACGGGGCTATTTTTATTTATATTGTCCCATTTTATTTGGATGACAATAAGGTAAGTGTGAGGTCGATGCAACGCTAGAACCCTCCAAGCGGCCCTTTTTGAGACCGACCGTTCCTATGAGTTAGTCCTATTGTCAACCCGTTTAGGTTTGTTATGTCATATCTTTCCTTTTATTAATCTTTGTAATTATTGTGTGTTTCTATGCGTATCATTATTTACACTGTCCAGTTTAATGGGATGACAATTGGGTAAGAGTGAGATTTGGTGCATCCTAAAACCTTGTTAAAAAAACAGCGGCCTTTTGGCTTGCCACTGACCGTTCCAATGGGGTAGCCCTATTATCAACCCTTTTGTGTTTGTGATGTCTTTCTTATCTTACCTTTTATTCATCAGTAGAGTTGTTCTTTGTTTCTTTGTGTGTTTGTGGTTGACTGTTGTCCTTGAATGCTAAATTTCCTGTTCGACTATTATGTCTACTCATATAGTATGGCAGTGCCAACACTTTCATGCCTACTTGTGTACTATTCATTATTTCAGGTGGATCCTTTACTAATATAATGGCACTCAATATGGCGAGATATCAGTCTAATCCTGACTTCAAAAGTACGGGCATGTATGGTTTGAAACGCATGAAGATGTACACTTCAGCCGAGGTAAAATAAAATATTCTGCTTTGAAGATTTCCAGCAATACTCAAGACTCATAAAAAAATCCATTTCTGACATCTTTAAGTGAGTGCACTAACTTGTTTAAGGGTGGTATTAGTAACGCAAGACAGTTAATAACAAGGATCAAAATAAAGTTGATAATACAACAATGCCCTCCCCAAACAAATAATTTGACCTGACCTGATAAAAAAATGTACAACTAATGCTGTAAGCTGTATTTTCCAGGCGCACTATTCTCTGGTTAAAGGAGCTGCGTATCTCGGAATGGGCACAAATAACGTAGTAAAAATAAAGACAGATGAACGTGGACGTGCAATAGCAGAAGATCTAGAAAAGAGAATAAAGGAAGATATCGAAAAAGTAAGTAATTCATCTTTCATTGATGATACTCAAGAGGCAGTAGCATAGGATCTTGATATATGAATAAAGTAAGGTATTATTACGATTCCAAAAGGTAGATATAAACTTCGAACAGGAAATGTAGCATTCAACGACCAAAGTCAACAATAAACACACATGGAAACAAACACAAAATTCAAGGATAACTAAAAGCCAAGGTATATGACATCACAAATATAAAAGTGTTTGCAATAAGGCTACCGCCTTGGAACGGTCAAAAGCCAAAAAGGATGCTGGGATTTTAAAACCAGGTTTTAGGGTGCACCAAACACCACTCTTACGGTTATATATGGCTACCCCAATAAAACGATAGAGTGCAATCACCGCCATACTTTATATTCTAACAAACCAGGCAGCATTAATAAGCAATACAACGATGATTATGTAAATGTGAAAAACAAAAGTCTAGAGAGCCACAAAGCAAGTACTCACTGACTTGGTAGAAGCCAGACCAACAAGAGAATAAACCGTTAAGGGCACAGCAAGACCAGATTGGAAACCAAGATCAAACGTAACCGTCCTAACCGGTTTTACAGAATATAAAAAAAAGACATGGATATAATGATCAATACGGTACTTCTTCTTGAAAATGTTTTGATACCTGATCCTCACAGATCCTTAACAAGCGAATAAGACGTTGTTAAAAATACGCCCGCTTCAAACTATGCATAGTTCAACAAACAAAATCCATATTATTTACTTGTTATTACCGTAAAAGTAGATATAAAATGTAGCATTCAAAGACCACAGTCAACCACAAACACGCACAGAAACAAACAACAAAGACAAAGATGAATACATGCCAGATATGACATCACAAACATAAACTGGTTAACAAAAGGGCTACAACCTTGGTCAGTGGCAAAAAAAAGTTTAAATCAGTTTTCAGAGTGCACCAAACCTCACTCTTCCCAATAAACGGGACAATGTAAATAAAGATATTACCGTCGGGTTCTATTCTCTAACAAAACAAGGCAGCATTAATAGGCAATACTGTATAAATAAAACACATAAATGACCATGTGTATATGATATAAAAAAACAAAAGCCCAGAAAGCCACATCGTAAGTAATCTAAGGTTGTTTAAATCAAAATAGGAATATCTACTTAAACCGTTTAAGGTTGCACTTAGTTGTTAAATGCATAATACAGTTTGTCGGAGGATGGTCACAGAGTGACTGGTTTCCCAGGAAAGCATTTACTTATGATGATTTGAACAATCCCAAGATTACCGAGCGTCCTAAAAATTGGATTGATAACCATTTTAATTCCTGTCTGTATTTGTGTCTATGTGTTCGTATGTTAGTGTGTTCTTATTCCAGGGCGACCTGCCAATGTTTATGATGAACACCGCAGGGACCACCGTTCTCGGTGCATATGACCCAATCAATCCCATTGCAGATGTGTGCGAAAAATACGGGTTATGGCTTCACTGTGATGTAAGTTGTACAGTTATACTGTCCATTGCAGAGATACGAGATTATATGGACCAGCATACGTTAATATTGACCGAGGACGAAGTCCGATATAACGCTTATTGAGCTCCACAGAACCACGTATAAACCGTACGAAACGTTTATAAATATGTAAAAGTAGATACAAAAATCGAACAGGAAAAGTAGCATTCAAGGACGACAGTCAACCACAAACACACACAGATATAAAGAACTACTTTAAAGATGAATAAAAGGCGGGATAAGGCATCACAAACACAGAAGTGTTGGCAATCGGGCTACCGCCTTGGAACGATCACTGGCAAACTAAAAGGCCGCTGGGGTTTAAAGCAGGTTCTAGGGTGCACCAAACCTCACTCTTACCCCTATTGTCATCCCAATAAACCGGACAGTGTAAATAAGGCAAGTACTCAATGACTTGACAGAACAACAAGAGAAAAAAATCCGTTAAGGGTACGACAATACAATATTAAAGACAAACATCAAACGCTACCGTCCTATAAGGATTTAGGTAGAGGTCATCATAGGGTCTATAATCTGTCCGGTCATCGCACAATCAAAGGGAAAAGCATAGTTGCGAACTGTAAATGGGTCAACCACTAAACATGCAGAGCGTTGCAAAATGATAGGGTTATAACCTTTTTATGGTAAACTTTTTACCAACTTTATAAAGATTGTATGAAAGAGATTCTGACCAAGAATCTTACGAAGTTTGTAAATCCCATCACCATAGAATTGAGGTTGTGATAGTACTTGTCGCAGAAGAGTTCTTTAATTACTTTTATATTTTAAAAGTAGATCAGCGTTACTATAATAAAATGCGAAAGTTTTTCGAAGATTCTGGTAACGGTAGCCCTGCTGGAGTAGGTTTTTAGTTATACAAATATTACTAATATTAAAGTCCTCAACACGACTACAAGCTCTAGAGAAACGATAAGTTGAGACACATAGACCCCATAAGAAGTAGTTCGGATAACATCCTTACCTAAATTGGGGATAATAAAATCTAATTATCAGTAGTAAAGCTTTATTTCAGATCATTTAATAGAAGTATAACTTGTTGGCATGATTCGATCAAGAAATGAGCACAGACTATACCATCATGTGGTGTATAAAGGCGAATAAAAAATATGAAAAGTAACTTGTGATTAATATAAAGCAGTATGATGTCTGTGTATCATTTGTCTGTTGTCTCATTTTGCATATTAAATATGTAGCCTGTGTTAAAGAATACAGGCATTATGTAGTATATCAGACACACCGTGTAACGAATATAACCTTCCGACTCAAACTTCGAAATATATGTTTTGCACCTATTGTAGTGAAATACATGTTTAATATATTTACGTTACATAGGCGTGTTGGGGAGGAGGAGCGCTATTGTCGAAGCGACACAAACATCTTATGGCCGGGATAGAAAGGTAAAATACATGAACGTTTTGTGTACCAGCAAATATCGTGTTTGGCCAATACAAACATGTGATGGCATTTAAAGAAAGTAACGAAGGATTTTTTAACATATAGGTTGTATTATAAGGAATTCTTGTCACGAGAATAACCTCCTATTAAGGCTGTTATAGAGTGAGAAAATAACTCGCCCGGTAAATGATCTATTTACTTTATCTTGAAGTAGTCATCGTACCTGCTTACATAGAATTAAATGAACCCTAATACAACCTGATATGTTCAACATTTCTTGGTTATTCAACCGTAGCTTTAATTATGGCTCCCCCACACAAAGTGTGGTAGGGGAGCCATATTGATTTTGTGCTTTCTGTCTGTAGGTCTGTCTGTAGGTCTGTGTCACAAACGATGTCCGATCAATAACTAGAGAATGGTTGGACCTAGGGTCCTCAAACTTGGAAGGATGGTTGGTCATGACAAGTAGATTACCCCTATTGATTTTGGGGTCACTAGGTCAAAGGTCAAGGTTGCGGTGACATTGACTATCAAAACGATGTCCGATAAATAACTAGAGAATGTTTGGACCTAGGGTCCTCAAACTTGGAAGGATGGTTGGTCATGACAAGTAGATGACCCCTATTGATTTTGGGTTACTAGGTCAAAGGTCAAGATTGCGGTGACATTGACTATCAAAACGATGTCCGATCAATAACTAGAGAATGGTTGGACCTGGGGTCCTCAAACTTGGAAGGATGGTTGGTCATGACGAGGAGATGACTCCTATTGATTTTGGAGTCACTAGGTCAAAGGTCAAGGTTGCGGTGACATTGACTATCAAAACGATGTCCGATCAATAACTAGAGAATGGTTGGACCTTTTTTTTTTAATTTTTAATTTTTTTTTTTAAATTTTTTTTTTAATTTTTTTATTTATTTTTTTATTTTTTAATTTTTTTAATTTTGGCATAAAAAGTTTTAGGGTCGACCCTTAAAAAAAATAGGGTCGGTCAGGTTACCTGAACCACACATACTTTTTTATGTGGCCTAACTGATACAGATAGTAGATACAGTCACAGGGATATTGAATATCAAAACGATCTCAGATCAACGGTTGGACCTAGAGTCGTCAATTATGCCTGTTCGGGCGAGTGGGGGAGCCATACGTTTTTGTCCCATGGACAATAACAATTTCTAGTTATATTACAGGTGCAATATAATCACCATTTACTGACATGTAAACCTATTTGCCTTGAAGTATTCAAATACTTCGTTTTAATGATTTACAAATATGTAAGCGATGTAGAAAACTAATCGGATGCCACGAGTTACACACATCCTCCCATTAATAATATCTTGAATCCATTTCGTGATTAGTAATCATGTTAACTAAATGTGTATAGATTAATAGGCAGTTTATTTCATTGCTAGTGAAAAAATGATTGCAGATTTACAAGTATGTTTGATTGTTAATTGACTTTCTCTACAGAAAGTCCTAGCGTCCACTGAATGTTGTTTAACGGCTCATCAACACAGTATATGTTATTTAGAGCCGCCCCAGAGAGAGGGGATGGATACATAGGTATCCGGGAACCGTGCCCTAATCTTATCATCGAATAGATTCCTATGGTTCTTTAACGTGCTCGAAGGATAGACCGATACACGGGACCACCCGGTTTACGTCCCCATCCGACGGACGTAGTTTTAAATACATATAGCTGTGTATGTTAAAAACATGTCTGGGTGGCTATTTTCATTTTCTTTTTTGGTATATCGTCATTTCGTCGAACTTATTTTATAATTCATGAACTGAAAATGTTTAGTACGTTTTGCATTATTTGGTCTATAGATTAGAAAAACACAATTTTTGGATTCTATATATTGTATGTTGTAACTTCAACATGCCACAATGTATTGTATTTAATATTATTACAGGGTAGATTCCGTGAGTTGGAATTTCCACAAAATGACAGCAGCGCCGCTTCAGTGCTCAGCATTACTCGTTAAAGAGAAGGTAAGCGGCAGCTGTGGTATCATAACGTATTTTCTGCTCTAGCAAGTTTATATATAAGAAACAGTAAGCGACTGTTCGATTTATTTATGCCCCCAACACCGAATGGTGAGGGTGCATATAGCGTTAGCCTTGTCCGTCCGTCCGTCCGTGTGTCTGTCCCAAAATGTTTGTTTTTCTATCTCATCCCATTGTTTCGAAACTTTACAGGATGTTTGTTTTTCTATCTCATCCCATTGTTTCGAAACTTTACAGGATGCTTACCTATGATGTCAGCATGTACATGTCGATACGACGTCAAAATCGACCTTGTATTCCCGGAGTAACACTCTTTTTTCGTCAAATTTGACGTTAAAATAGTTTGTCAATCTCCTCCCACAGTTTCAACTGATTGTTTCGAAACTTTACAAGATGCTTACCTATAATGTTAAGATATTTGCATATCGATTCGGCGTCAGAACCGAGCATGTATAATTGGAGTTAAAGCCATTTTTCGTCACAGTTTATGTTTTCCGCTGATTGTTTCCACTGGGGGCATTCGTGTCCCTTGGAAATATTTCTTGTTTGTTGTATTATGCCCTGGAAAATCTTTCAGTTAGAAATAGTTTTATTTTTGCCCTGTAAATTATTTCAGTTAGAAATAGAAAGCGACTGTGTCGGTGTCTGTACGCAGTGGTATGTTTTTTACGTGTAACTTTGAAAAAACGTCTGGGTGTCTTTGATTTATTGTAAGACTGGTTATAGTTTGTGTTATAGAAACAATGAGTATGTGTTTAGTGTGTACACCGATAATCGTGTACTTTATGAAACCACTTAGCGACTGTTCTTAATGTATGTTTTATTTCTATAACGTAAAGGTTTCTCCAATAAAACGTATACTGAACCTCTTTTTACTGTTTCTATATAAACGTAAAAGTTACCTAGATATGTATACACTAAAACTGTGATAATGTAAACACTGCTCAATGTATGAATTACGTAAGAAATATTCCGCGGCTTTGACAGCACCTTTTTTTTTATTGTATCGTACTCGTTTCAGTATCTTGTTAGCTCTACTGGCCAAGGGCCTGCAGAGCTTATGGGATGGCGAGTTGTCTGTCGTCCGTTGTCCGTCCGTCGTCCGTCTGTTAACTTTTACCTCGTTAAGACGATAGGGCCTTTACTTTTCATTCGATCTTTACCAAACATTTACAGATTGTTAATATCAATGAAAGCTCGGATAAGTTCGAAAACCAGCGAGATCAGAATAGTAACACCGGAGTTATAAATGCTATATTTTGCCTCGTTAAGACAATAGGGCCTTCATTTTTCGTCCGATCTTTACCAAACTTTACTTGATTGTAAATGTCAATGAAAGCTCTGAAAAGTTCGAATACCAGTTTCCGAAGCAGTAACAGCAGAGTTATAGCCCTTGATTAGTTAAAATGCTATATTTTGCCTAGTTAAGACGATAAGGTCTTTATTTTTCATCCGATCTTTAACATTGTTTACCAGATTGTTAATGTCAATGAAAGCTCAGACAAGTTCGAAAACCAGACAGATCGGACCAGTAGTAGCGGAGTTATGGCCCTTGCTTTTGTTAACAGTGCTATGGCCTTCATTTTTCATCCGATCTTTACCAAACTGTACCAGATTATTAATATCAATGAAAGCTCAGACAAGTTCGAAAACCAGCCAGATCGGACAAGTAACAGCGGAGTTATGGCCCTTGATTTCATTATTGCTATATTTTGCCTCGTTAATACAATTCGCCTTCATTTTCATCTGATCTTTACCAAACTGTAACAGATTTTTTTAATTTAAAATATGGGATGGCGAGTTGTCCGTCATCGTCCATTAACTTTTTCTCGTTAAGACGATATAGCCCTTGATTTAGTTAAATTGCTATATTTTGCCTCGTTAAAACGATAGGGCCTTTGTTTTTCATCTGATCTTTACCAAACTTATCAGATTGTTAATGTCAATGAAAGCTCGGACAAGTTTGAAAACCAGCCAGATCTGATCTTTGCCAAACTTTACCAGATTTTATGACTCTTTTTTTTTTTTATTGATTTAGTTAAAAATGCTGTATTTTGCCTCGTTAATACGGTAGGGCCTTCATTTTTCATTTGATCTTTACCAAACTTTACCAGATTCATTAGTTATGGCCCTTGATTTAGTTAAAAATGCTGTATTTTGCTCAAAACTTTCAAAAAAACATAAATTGCAGTCACTCGCTTCATTGATGTTATAAGAGCCAAGTTAGCCAGTAGAGCTCCTGTTTAATTGTTTACCCTGGCACGTATTTACCTGAGAGAAACAAAGTAAGCGAGTATTTTGGTATATTTAGTATCTGCACTAGCACGTGTTTTATTCAGGAATCAGTAAGAGGCCGTGGCGTTTTTATAGCTCGACTATTCGAAGAATAAGAGAGCTTATGTAATCTCACCGGGGTCGGCGTCGACGTTGGCGTCGTCCCACAACAAGGTTTGCGTGTAAGCTGTGTTTACAAGTCTATATCTCTTACATTTCTTATCCTAGCACAACCAAATTTGGCCATGGGCTTCCTTATAGCCTTATCTTAAGGGCTGCATAAGCAATGTTGGTTCCTGTAAACCATGGACTCCCATGGAACCCAAATTATGATAGCCCATAAAATGTGTCACATTTCACATCAAAATGTGCGTGTAAGCTGTGTTTACAATACATACTGATAAAGGTGATCATTTGGGAGCAAAAAACACATTTGAGAGAATAAAGCAGCAGACTCGGTTTTATTGAATCTGTTCATGGAAGTAATGAAAAAAGCAACACCTCACGCCCCCTAGCACCGGCTTAAGCGGTATTCTACTTCAAAGCCACCTATATTGGGCTCGTTGGTCCCAAAAGACCAGTAAAAATAACACTACTGATTCGTAGCACGGGGAGACTTTTTACATCCGCCACACTGCACTAAACGAGCGCTAGTGTGAATGTTAATAAATACCGATTAAGGTGATCCTTTGGGAGCAAAAAACACAATTAAGAGAATAAAGCAGCAGACTCGGTTTTATTGAGTCTGTTCATGAGAAGTAATGAAAAAAGCAACACCTCTCATGCCCCCTAGCACCGGCTTAAGCGGTATTCTATATCTACAAGTCTATATCTCTTACATTTCTTACCCTAGCACAAACAAATATGACCATGAGCTTCCTATAGCATTATCAAGTAATTTTGGTTCATGTAACACCTGGGCTCCCATGGAACCCAAATTCTGATGTGTCTATTTCACATCAAATTTTGCGTGTAAGCTGTGTTTACAGGTCTATATCTCTTACATTTCTTGTCCTAGCTGAACTAAATTTGGGAGTTGGTTTCCTTATAGTATGTTGTAAAGGTTTGCGTAAGTAATTTTGCCTTCTGCAAATTCTGGGCTCCCATGGAACTCAAATTGTGATGGCCCATAAAATTTGCAATAAAGGCAGATTTAGGTTTGCATTTAAGCATGTATATATCTATAATTTTGGTTTGGGATTTCTTATAGCATTATGCATCATTCATACTTCACCCATGTTGGTGCATGGACTCCCGCCTCCCCACACACCCAATGCTCCCCACTCTCTCAACTCCCAACCCCTTCCATACCCGTCTTTTTTTGACATATTTCTGTGTTGTTTTAGTAAATTCTTACACGTAGCTTCTTACACATAACTGTTGTCCCCTCCCCTCCCACCACTACTACTCGAAACTTTATTTTTAAGATTTGTTTTGCATATTTCTGTGTAGTTTTAGTCAATTCTTACACATAGTTTCTTACACATATATGTTGCCCCGCACCCCGATCCCCCCACCTCTCCCCCTACCCCACACTGGAAACTCATTTTTTTTTACATATTTTTATGTTGTTTTGGTCAATTCTTGCACATAGCTTTTTACACATATATGTTGTCAGATAACCTTCTACTTGTTACCTTCAACTCTGGCGTTTTGGTCACTTTTTCACAAACTGTATGCACTAAGACCTTTCAAACTTTGCTTATAGTTGTATCTTGAGTGGTACATTGCAACGTGACAAAGCAAATGTGGATGTGGCCTTCATCATCCAAGCAAAGGGCAGATAACTTTAATTGTTACAGTTACATCACTTTCTCAAGAACTATAATATGCACTAGATGTTTTAAACCTACTTTATAGCTTAATCTTTGCAAGAAAACATATTCTATTTTGGCGTAGTTGTGTCTTGGGTAGTGCATCCTTTTGGATGTATGGATTTCATCTATGACCTTGACCTACTTTTTGGAGCTGAAGATTTTTAGCTCTACTGGCCAAGGGCCATCATTTTTCATCCGATCTGTACCAAACTTTAACAGTTTGTTAATATCAATGAAAGCTCGTACACGTTCGAAAACCAGCCAGATCGGACCAGTAACAGCGGAGTTATGGCCCTTGATTTAGTTAAAAATGCTATATTTTGCCTCGTTAATAGGTTAGGGCTTTCATTTTTCATCTGATCTTTACCGAACGGGCTTTCATTTTTCATCTGATCTTTACCGAACTTTACCAGATGTTTTGCCTCTTTTTTTTATCATTAGTATAATATTTTTTTTTTTTTAAATATATATAAAAAAAAATTGATTATTATTTTTATTTTTTGTTTTTATTTATTTATTTTTTTATTTGATTGATTGATTTTGTTTTGATTTTATTTCATTTCTGTGAATTTTTTTTTTTGATTGTTTTTAATTACTTTTTTTCATTTTTTTTGTTGTTAACGCCGTGTTAGCAAATCAAATAAATCAAATCTTTTATTGGTCTAAAATCCAACAGTTAGAATATCACCAAAACAAACAGACACAGTGAAATACAAAGCATTTACAAAACAAGAAGCAAGAAAATAAGTCATATATCTCTCTCCATATATGCTTATTTATATTTATAATAACAGTCAATTGTTATCTTATATAAATCCACTCCTGAGGGAGATAATTTCTAAATACTACCATATATATAGTGTTACTTCACCAAGTAAATTTTATATCCCTAATACTGTCTTTCTAAAATTGAAAAACTCTGAGATAAATGATATACATATATTGTTGATATCATGATCATTACTACCGAGAATAAGGTAAAATTTACTCTTATCGTCCAACGTTGAAAAATTGGGAATAATAGCAGTTAGTTCTGCAAATAAATTAGCCCTTACAATATGTAACTGGGAACATTTTATCATAAAATGGTATTCATCCTCAATCCCATTTTGACACATCTTACAAATTCTGTTATAAATATCTATTTTAGTATACCTTCCTTCTTCTATAAAAAGCTTGTGACAGCTTATTCTGAGTTTAACAAGATTAGCAACTTCAATTTTTAACTTATCATTAGCTAGAAGATATTTTTCCATACAGTCAGAACTCTTCAAAGTCCTATAGGTACGTAACTTATTACCATTGCGTTTATTAGCATCATTATATAAGTTACGTTTCCAAAATGACTCGTATCTATCCTGCAATGTTTTGGTAACAGAAGCTAACAATGCATTGATTGAAAAAGTGTTTTGGTTATCCCAAGAATGTGAGAAACCTATTTGTGTAAGAAAAAATTGCATCGTTGGACCATATCCTTTATTATTAGATATGCTATCTAGGTAAGATTTGCGAACAAGAGAAGCTTTATTTGAGTTGATGATATGAAACCAGAAGTTGACAGAACTTCTGAGACTGAAAATAGCTAAAGGGTATTTTCCTAATTCAGCTCTAACACCATCATTCGATGCATATTTGTGAACTCCTAACACGTATTTAAAATATCTAAGCTGTAGTTTTTCATGGCAAATAGGTCATATCTTTTTTCAACATCGGTGTTAGGTTTAACAATCAAGTCCAAAGCCCATACCTCACTACAGTACAGTAGGATTGGTCGAATACACATATCAAATAGTTTTAAGTGTACAATAACATTAGATTTATCAGAGGTTAAAGCTTTCCTTATAGAAAAAATAGCTTTTCTAGCCTTGTTATTGAGATGACGGATTCCCTCAGTAAAAGTACCAGAAGGTTTGAAAATAATACCCAGGTATTTATATTCAGAGACCATATCTATACATTCTTGGTCAAACATAAAACTGAACTTTTTCAGAAGTTAACCAGATTTGTTAAAGACAATCACCTTTGTCTTATCCAGATTTACTTCAAGATTCCATTTTTTAGAGAACGACTCCAACTTTCGGGCGCATTTGTCACTGTGACATTTCTTGTTTTTACATATTTCTGTTATTTTTGGTCACTTCTTACACATATAGCTATGTTGCCGCCCCGCCACCCACCCACCCCCACTAGAAACACGTTTTTTGGGTGTTTTTTTTTACATATGTCTGTGTTGTTTTGTTTTATCAATGATGCGCAACCGCCATGCCCCCCCCCCCCCCCCCATTAGTTTATGGGCTCCCCTCACATGGAGGACAGGGGAGGTGAACTATTTTCATTTTATCTTCCATTATTTGGATATTAAAATTTTAATTTGAACGCAATCATTTACATATAAAACAATTTAGATTAAATTCAGATACACAGATGAAATATCAATAACAAAAATGAAATGAGGCCACACAAATTGCCAGATATCAGCTCCCTCCCCGAGTTGCCTTTCGTCCACAAATTTCTTTAAAATGACCTCAATCTTGGATTAAAACAGATACAAATAATAAATTTCACACACTGCTCTAAATTTTACTATAATTTGTATGAGATTCTAACAATAATTTTATATTGGTCCGAGTTTCTATACAAGCCCCGACCCTAACCCCACCCCACATTGTTTAAGCCTTGTTTTCTGATGGTATATACTAGCTATATAATTTATTATTCTCTGAAAAATCGAATAGTCGAGCTGCGCTGTTCTCCGACAGCTCTGGTTTGTTGTATACTTTTACCATTTTTTTCTAATATCTTTATCGCAGTTGAATAGCCTACACAACTAGTATGAAAGGACAAATACAAGTACTGTACAAGTGTGTACCGCACACGCGAGATTTAAGGAACTCATTTGTCTTCCAATTGCTTCCTTCAGGTGTCATATTCTACTGCACACCGTGAAGTACGTCGTTTTATACACAGATAACTAGACACAAGTTCACCAAGTGAAACAGGATAAAGGAAATTATACTATTTTTCGCTTGATCAAATGATTTATTAGAAAAGGATCTACAAATTGCATGATTCTAGTTTTATATCTATAATTTATTTTATTTCAGGGAATTATCGACGCCTGTAACAAGTATAATGCAGAATATCTTTTCCAACCTGACAAGTGCTACGACGTTTCCTATGATATAGGTATTACCGTCCATTATTAAATGGTTATAAATGAGAGTATTAACTTGTATTGTTGTGTTTTAATATCAAATGTGTGTTAAATGTTATATTTGGAACTGGGTGTGATTAATGATATCAGTATTGTTTAACGTGTGTAATTGACAATAGTGCAACAATATAACTCTAAACAACATCAACTCTAGGTATAACCACACTATATTTGCACTATTGAAAACCTTAAATGAAATTACCACTAGTAAAGCATCAGGAAATGGAAATAAGTATACATGCACACGCCAAGTTTCCTTAAACTGTTACCCGGCCAACATATCAAAACATTTCATTCGTAAAACGCTTGGCATTTTTATTTCATACTATTTCAAAGGAGAGTGTTATCTGAATTTAATTAATGCGCGGTATGAGATTTAGACGCGTCAATGGCGCGGTTGAAACGCTACCACGAGCAGTGATAGAGTGCTGGGTCATGCAAGAACAAGCTTCAAGTAAAGTTCACATGAGCGGTGCACTAATATACAAGGGTTACATGGATTTTCAGAAGTTCAGTAATATTATATTTACTACAAGAGAAACAGCCGTCCAAAAAGTCTTTCACTAACGTCAATCTACTGAAAGCGCTGTCAGACAGCAGTCTTCAATTTCAGGTTAACGTTGTTTTTTTAAATGCAAGTCCTTGACGATTTTGTCTGCAATGATGTTTTGCCTTTTTGTCACTGACCATCGAAGGCGGCACCTCTATTGTCAACTCGTTTTATGTTTGCGGTGTCGCATACTTTGTTTCTACTTACCTCTGTGATTAATTTGTTTGTTTGTTTGTTTGTTTGTTTGAAAACGTGTTTTGGTCGACTGTGTTCTGTGAATTCTTCATATCCTGTTCAACCCTTATTTCGACTTTTAATTGTCTTTCATGATATTAATATAGATATAAAAATCGAACAGGAAAAGCAGTATTCAAGGACGACAGTCAACCACAAACACACACAGAAACAAAGAACAATTTTAAAGATAAAAGGCAAAATAAGACATCTCAAACACAAAAGGGTTGATAATAGTGCTGCCGCTTTGGAACGGTCAGTGGCAAAACATGCCGCTGGGGTTTTAAACCAGGTTCTAGGGGGCACCAAACCTCACGCTTACCCTTAATATCATATTTAATTAACATTTTCCCGCACTGTACGAATTCATTCTTTATATGTTTGTGTGGGGTATCGTTTAAAATAAACGCGACATTATCGACTTGGGGCGACTGGCGTATCATTCATTCCATTGTTACGATTACCATACACCGCTAGTACTATTGTTGAGATATAATTATACAAGATAATTATAATGTACTATGTTATATTGGGAAGAGTAAAGCAATACAAATAAGTATAAAAGTCGAACAGGAAATGCAGCTTTCACAGAACACAGTAAACCCAAAAACAAAACGACAAACATGAATGGCAATGTTAATATGGAATAAAGTCATATGACGTCACAAACACAAAAAGGGTTGACAATAGGGCTACCGCCTTGGAACGGTCAGTGGCAAACAAAGGCCGCTGGGTTGGGGGTGGGTTTAAACCAGGTTCTAGGGTGCACCAAACCTCGCACTACCCTACTGTCATCCCAATAAAACCGGACAGTGTAAATAAAGAAATCCCCGCCATGAACTATTTTCTAACCAACAAGCCAGCATTAATAAGCAATACACACTGTTCTAGGTACCAGAAATAAGTCCTATAGAAACCACAGCGTCCAAACGCAATGGCATCGTAGGTCCGCACTGTACTACAAACAAGGAGCAAAATTTAATTAATTATATAATGAAAAAGACAAAATACAACAGAAAGGGTGGTGAAGACAGGGTTACCGACTTGGAACGGTCAGTGGGCAATAAGGCTACAGGTTAGCTTGAATCGATTTTATGTGTACACAATCCTCGCTATTATTCGGTCTTCAGCGCCCAAATAGACGAGACAGTGTAAACAAAACTACATCCCATCAATTTTGTGTTTTGTCTGTTCATCCATGTCCATAACCAAATAGGTGACAAGACTGTACAATGTGGACGAAAGGTTGACGCATTTAAGATATGGTTCATGTGGAAAGCACTAGGTGACGCTGGGATGGAGGCCATAGTAGATAAAGTTTTTGACAATGCAAGGTAGGAAGGTCTTATGTTTTTGTTCAGGAATGCCTTATATAATCCCCTGTTTATTCTGATATGCTTGAAGGTTTTCAGCAAGGGATATATATGTCCCTTATAATTATATGTATTATTATAAGTATTATTATTAATTAGAAACATTTACTTTATCTATTATGTTATGATGAAATAACTAAACGTAAGACATGTTGAAACATAATCAAATGTGGAAATTTAATTTGAATAGGCCATTGTCACTTTACATATTAATTTGTCATGTACGCGGTGGGTAACGTCCACGTCTCTGTTGGCGCTATAATTATACCCACGTCACACCGGACTGGCGTCCTTACTGCGTCCTAAACGGTCAACATTTGGAGGACGCCGATGGTCGCATTGAGAACCCCAATGATTTTTCTAAAAAAAAATCCAGATTTCGGTCACCCGTCTCACGGGGGTCCTGTGCTCTGCGATCTGTGCGTGTACACGGCGTTCCCAGCACGACCTTTTCGCGTCCTTAGGGTTTCTATTGAGTGTGTACGGCGTCACGGCGACGTCCGCACGGCGATCACCGGCGACCTCACGGCGTCCTTGGCGTTCCTACCACGACCTTACCGCGTCCATGGCGCTCGCACGGCGACTGCACGGCGACCGCGCGGCGTCCCCACGGCGTCCTCGTTGCGATTATAAAACTCCGCTGTTTTCCCGAAAACTTCATTCGTGATTCTGTTCTTAGAGTAGTAAGCCGTTGAGGGTCTATCAATTAATTAACACACACGTATTTTAACATACATTATCGGAACGTGATGCCGAAAGCGAGGGGCCGTAAGCGATGTAAAGCAGCCAGGACTGCCTCACACTCTCCAGTACCAGCCTCACACTCTCCAGTACCATCCTCATCTCCTGAAACGGCCGCCTCAGACGTCGATCTTGCTGAGTCCGACTCCCAGTCCGTTGCCAGCGTTAGACAGCGTGACAGTCCAAGCCGTAAAACAAAGAGGAACAGGCTTGTGCGCAGTGACCTGACACCCGAAGAAGAGGAGGCCATGGTAGACTGGCTGAGGGAACACCCACTGCTCTTCAATAAGAAGTTGTCCGCTTACAAGGATAAGGGCAAGAAGGAGGCGCTCTGGGCTGAGCAGGCCCGCATACTTGACAAGGAAGTGGGCCTCCTTACTGTGTGGTACCGTTCCATTCGGACCAGGTATGGAAAACTGGCGAAGCTGAAGTCTGGGGCTGGGACTGGCGACCGCACCGAGCGTGATCTGTGGGTTCTTGACAAGTTCGACTTCTTGAAGTCGCACATCCATGAGGTGCAGCCAAGAACCGTCGTCAGTGTAAGTACAATATATGTGACAAATTACAGGCATAATACTATATTTCATAACATTCTACTTTATAGAATTTCCATATTCTGAACTAAATAATACTATTATATTTACTATTGAATGCCATGTTGTACATAAGTTAATTATGGTCACACAAGTCAAAACTTAACCATGGTTTCCCCTTGTGTCTTTGCAGTTGAAGGCTAAGCTGGCAGCCCAGACCCAGGTGAACGACGATGCCTACTCCGTGGACATAGAGGCTACAGGAAAAGCTGCTGGAAATGATCAAGCCGGCTGCGCGTCCCAGCGAACGGGCTACTTATGGAGATTGGGCTACAACGGTGATGGAAGACCTGGACCCAAGCTTGTGGAGGCAGTTCCAGCAGGAACAGAGCCAGCTGCTCTACAAGTATTTGGACCTTAACGACAGGGTCCGCTCCCAGCCTCCCCATCCGCAGCAGCAACAGTGGCAGCCTGACCAGCAGCAGCCTTGCTCCTCCCAGCAGTCATCCCAGTTCTCGCAGTGGCAGCCTCCGCCCCAGAACTGGCCGACGACTGTGCAGACCACATCGGTATGGAATTCGATGGATTCAACATGGGTGCAGGATCAGATGCACACTGAACCGAGCCTGACCACTCTACAACCGCGCTTACGGAGTACCCCACAGAACCCTGCCACCTCAGCAGCTGGGTCAACTGCTGCCTCACCACGGGACGACGTTTCTTCTGTGAGCGGGATCTTCAATGATTCCTTTATGGAAACAATTCGGCGCTCTGACACTAGCAAGTGAGCTTGGATACTGGGATTATGAACTGTGACAAACTGGACATTAAATGGATACTAAACAGTGCTATTAGTACATGTATTTTGTTATATGTTATGTTTATATATGTGTCGTATGAATGCTTATCTTTTCATAATGATAGGTGATTGTGACAATAAAGTTTTAATTCCCTTTAAAATAATGTTTCTTATTTTCTACTTCAAGGTTAGGCATGGGTAATGGTTCCGCTATATTTTGGACCTCATGACCGTTCACGAAGTTAACCTAGGTATCCTAATGATTTCATTAGGATACCTTGGTTAACTTCGTGAAAGGTCATGAGGTCCGAAACGTAGCGGAACCATTACCCATGATTTCATTAGGATACCTTGGTTAACTTCGTGAAAGGTCATGAGGTCCGAAACGTAGCGGAACCATTACCCATGCCTAACCTTAAAATATCACACCTCGAATGGCTTTTATATATCTAATTATCTATGTATAAAAAGGAATATGTTTTTATTAAAAACAATAATCGGCGTGTAAATAAAAATTGGTCTCAATATCTATTTACACGCCGATTATCTTTTTAAAGATATTTTTGGTTATAACATAATTTATGTTCTACGCAAAAAATAAACAACACCTTTTTAATAAACATTTTTATTTAAATGCCACGTACACTATTTAAATGACAATGTTTATATCATATTGTCCTGCCATGGGACTGATCCCGCCTCTGAGTTAAAGTACAACTTCAGATATTCACGTTGCTTCTTCGCAGCAGTGCTGTCTTTGTTTGGGCCTCTAGCCCGGTCACGTCGTACATGTTCGCGTTGTTCCTCCACGAACCCAGGACAACTTCGTGGTTCACGTCCTCGTGGTCAAGAGCTGCGTTCTGCAGGGTCGGGAAGCGCATTCTCATCATGTTGTGGAGGCAGACACAGGCCTCCACAATGAGCCTTGCTGTATCAGGCTCTTGCTGCATAGTCCCCAGCAGAACCTGCCAACGCTGCGCCAGAATGCCAAAGGCATTTTCGACTATTCTTCTGCCGCGGGAGATGCGGTAGTTGTAGATTCGATGTTCCTTCGTCAGGTTGCGCGCTGCATAGGGCTTCATCATGTAGGTCCGGAGGCCAAAGGCATCGTCGCCAAGGAGGAAGTATGGCGTAACCTGATTGTCCTGCGGCAGTGCTGCAGGAGCTGGAAAGCCTATGGAACCGTCAGAGAGGCACTCTTTAAGTTCAGAGTCGTTGTAGATCATGGCATCTGACATGTAGCAATCTCCCCCAACGTCGATCCACAAGAACTTGTAGTCAGCGTCTACTAGTCCCATTAACACAATGGAGAAGAATCCCTTGTAGTTGTGGTACAGGCTCCCACTGTTGGCTGGCTTTCTTATGGCAATGTGCTTTCCGTCAAGCGCACCACAAGCTTGAGGGACGTTCCAGCGGCGCTCGAAGTTCTCGGCTACTGTAGTCCATTCTCCAGGAGTGGTAGGGCACTTAATCACCTCATCCTTGTATTCGTCTACTATGGCCTGGCAGACGTCCTTTACTACGAGAGACAAGGTATTCGCTGGTAGTCGGAAGTCGAATTTCATACTGGCGTACATGTCACCAGAAGCTAGGTGGCGTAGAGTGGCTGCCAGCTTCGTCCCTGGGTCGATGGCTTTCCTGTAGTTCGTATCCTGCTTGGTGATTCGTGGGCCTAGCCTGGTGAGCAGCTCATCGAACATGTCTGGCGGAACCCTGAGGAAGTTCTGGAACGATGCAGGATCTTCCTGCCTCAACTCAGGCATGAGGCGGTTGAAGTGGCCAAACTGTTCTCTTCGAGCATCACCGAGCCATGGTCTAACCCAGCATCGTCTTCGCCTCGCCCTCCTTCTTCGCCGTCTGATCAGGCTTACAGCTATGGCATGATCATTTGCCTGCTGCTGCTGGACAATAAGCATATGTTGTAGTACGAGTAAGTTCTTCATATCTTCTGCCATGATGATGATGAGTATAACATACAGTCTTGATGGCGTCGAGAGATACACTGATGAAGATAAGTTGAAACACTGGGTTTTATAGCTGATCGCCCACGAAAACCATGGTCGCACTAGGAACGCGCTAGGTTGTAGTAGGAACCCCGTAGAAACGCCATGAACGCCATAGGGACGCATTGAGGACGTCGTAAGGTCGCGGACAAGAGCTGGACTCCCGAAAAATCCGCCCTGACATCGCAGTAAGGACGCCATAGACGTGGTGGGGTCTTGGTAAGAACCCCATAGATGTGGTAAAGACGCAGAAAGGTCGCCATCTGATCCCCGGTCAATTTCTCAGCGTTTCCACGGCGACTCTACCACGTCTGTACTGCGTCCCTTGGGCGTCCTTCGAGTTCCTACCAAGTTGCTACGGCGACCATGGCGACCTCAGAGCGATACCAGGACGCCGAACCTCGGCGTTTACTTTGAACATGTCCAAAGTAGTCGCCGTCGCTCTGCGACCTTTGGCGTCCTTGGGGTTCCAACGGCGTCTTCCTGCGTTCTCACCACGACCCTACGCCGTCCATGGCGTCCCTACCACGTCCTGGGTCGCCGTAGGAACGCAGTAAGGACGCCAGTCCGGTGTGACGGGGGTATTACCTGCACTTGCGACGTCGTGAGGCACTAGCGACATAATGACGTAACGTCGTATAAACATATCTGTAACTATATGTTCATTTAGCAACATTCCTTGAGAAAGACTGATCATTCTGTCGAAACTTGCGGAATAAATGTTGAAAACATACTAACTTTCGCTTATTTGATTTCTTATATATATATATAATTATATATAGAGGATCTTACATGAGTACTCATTCATTATTGAATTTATTAAACGAGTTGGCAAAATGATATACTGCGAGGCTCTTGACGAGCGAGTTTAATAAATTCAATAATGAATAAGAACGAATGTTAGATTCTATTAATCACATAACTCACATATCGACTTTTATTGCATTTAATATATATATATAAATAAATGTGAGACACATTACCAACCAAACAGTGCTTTGTATGCACTCAATGAGAAAAAGAAGTATAAAGCATCGTATTCAACAGGAGTGTATAGTATTAATGTGTTATACCATTACTGGCATAGTATTAATTGGTTTATTTTTTGCTTTTACACATTCTTTTTCCGAAATATATGTGTTTGTTTTTGTAACTTTATGTATGTATCCTGAAGAAGGCGATTAAAGTCGAAATCACTCGATATGTGTTTGTTTAAGCACTGTTTGGTTGATAATTTGTCTCACATTTATCATTTTAAATACCTGTCTTCCCGGAATCCTCGAGATCCAGTGCTCCAGAAAGGGTCTTGTAAGATGTATGCTATTCTTTACCGTATATAGACCTGATACAGATACAATTAAATAACTCGGAACCACTTTAATATATTATACATAATTGTGTATCTATATATTTAATAAAATCTGGTTGTAATGTTTTCAATTAATGCAATTAAAATAAGTATAAAAGTCGAACAGGAAATGCAGCTTTCACAGTAAACCGAATGTAACTGGATCTATGAAAGTTGGACAAAAAATTGGATTAAAAGATGAGTGTATTATATAACTGACGTGTTATTTACTTATATAGGTACTTGACTGAGCAAATGAAGAAGACCGATGGATTCCGATTAGTTCTCCCTGAGGTGAGTCCATATTTAAATCAAAGCAAAAAACGTTCACAACTTTTTAAATTAGTACAGACATATTGTGCAAGATGTTCATTTAACATAAGTGTTTGCTTTTATCAATTGTTTCATATAAACAGCATTAACTAGTGTCAAGAAAGGGTGTAAACGCCGTTGGTATCGCTACAACAATACCCGTATTTTTAAAGTGTTATTTAGCCTTTCACCCCTGTAAATTGCGTTGCTATGACCCAATATAAAGAATGGTAGAATCTTCTTCAAATATGGGGGGGGGGGTTGAAATGATGTGCAAGGTAACAGTTGTGAGTTGTTTGTTCTTTTGTGAGTATTATTGTAATATAACACATGATAACATTAGGACCTACGTATTAAATGCATAAATTTAACGGCCGTTTAACCATTATTATTTGCTGGACTGCGTTAGTGGTTTGTTTTCTAGTTCGAGTGCACAAATATTGGATTCTGGTACATTCCGAAGTCCCTCAGAAATCAGCAGGAAACCCCGGAATGGTGGGAAAAGGTTGCAAAGGTAAAGTCCAATATAAATTATCAATCTGGTTTAAGTTCAAAGGTGTTCGACACGTACAACGCCGAACGATACAAATATACTGAAACGAAAAAGAAACGCAACTCGGGAATTTCCACTATATATTGTACAATATGCTGCTGTTAATTGAATGGTACATGGCTAGGTAAGACCTTCCCTTTCAAAAAAAGAGAAACAACATATAACACAGCAAATAGAAGTCCTTCGAAGTTTCATTATTGACAGAGTACGCGTTTGGCTTAGATGAAAATTTTGCAAACTCTTTACGTTAAATACAGAACCAATCTCATTAAAATCTGACCCTTTATCCCGCTACGATTCTCTACGCTGCTAAGGATCTGACAACACTGCATTGGAGGTGACGTTAGATTGACCTTACGATTAGCCAATCAGATTTTAGCCTACAAAATTGCTCGGTATAGACTGCTTTATTGCGCATGGCTTGTTTCAGTCAAACGCCGTGAGGCAGTCTACGCTCGGTATTGAAAACGACAATGTCCGTAACTTTTAGCTTATAAAACACAAAATAATTGCGTTGACAAACATAACACACCAACCAATTGAAAATTTACTGAAAAAACAAGATTGTTTGACGGAATTCAATAACGGTACATAACAATTATGTGCCGCTTCACGGGGTTGAACCCCCGCTAAAGTTACACTCACGGGTAATATTAATACCACGTCGCAATAGCCTTCGCTATCAACTGAGCTAAGCGGGTCAGACGTACTAAGACATACTATTTAAAAAACCTTTTGTCTGAATAATCTCGGTTACTGTTCCGAATGTTTTCAAAAAAAAAACAAGATGACCGCGGCGAGCGCCCATGATTTTCTTCGTATTTGTGATGTAAAACATGCCATTTAGTGCATTAGAATGTGGATTATCGTTTGTTGAATTCTAACATGATCTAAAGTGCATAAGAAACGCGCGATTTCATTGGTTGAATTTAGTTGATCTTCTCATGAATATTGATTAGATGAACGGTCGATCTGACGTGACCTCCAAGGCAGTGTTGTCAGATTCTACATAGCGGAGAGTGTCAAAGCGTAATTAGGATAGGATATGATTTTAATCACAATGATACAGTTCTGAAATGGCTCAATTTTTCAAAGAGGAACTTCAACATTTATGAATTTCTTGTTGCAAAGTGTACTGTGATTAAAAGTCTACAACAGTTGTCCTTTCTCTAACTAACTGCAATTTTGTACAAAACATCAATTAAGTGTGCAGCATATACAATATATAGTGAGTTTCTTTTTCGCGTCAGTATATAATTACTGAATAATTGTGTTACAAATGGAAAATGATATAAATAGCGAATGTCATACAATTTAAGTTCATGGGAATATGAACGGAATCAGGTCGTGCACAAATTGTACCTGGACCACTTCGGGATTCACTACTCTGCACGCACCCTCGTGTAGTTCATAACCTCATTAACACATAAACTTATGTTTTTGGACGGATGATGCTGTATTTCCTTTGACGTTTGCATATACGTGTTTATTCATGGCATCATTCATTAAACAATAGTTTAACTTATTTAATGATCCGTTTTCGATCTCATCGTTTTATTGCATCTACAATACACAGCAGGTATGATACTCACAGATACGTTAAATGTTACAACATAGAGTATTAAAGACCAAATATGATCGCTTTTGGTCAAATGTTTCTTGTCATGTGCCCTATTTAAACCTCTTTATTTATTATTTCAGTTTTGAAATCAGTTTTATGTCTCTAATTAGGATAATGAGATGAGGTACTGCAAGTTTCATGAAAAATATGCAGAAGTGTTTGAGATATCCAACTTTGAATCTTTCTTTTGACGTTTGATTTATATTATAAATTATTTAGTTTTCCTTTCTTCGCTAGGTTGCGCCGAAGATCAAAGAGAAGATGATGTTTGAGGGAACACTGCTGATTGGTTATCAGCCGTTGACTGTCAGAGGCTTGGTCAATTTCTTCAGAATAATAATTGGAAATGCCAAATGTGACCACTCCGATATGGACTATGTTATAACGGAAATTGACAGGCTTGGGCGTGATTTGTAACTGTGCAGTTATTTCCATGCAGAGTTAAAACAACTAGATTTTCGTATTTGTATCTCTTTAGTTTGTTATTTTTATTTGTTTTAAAAGTAACATAATTACTGATTTTGCCAACTGTATCGGTCACAACTGTAAATATCGGTAAACGGTAAAAAATCATACGTTTCCGCATCATTTGATTTGCTCATTACGTGGCGCAATAGGAAAACCGTCAAATATTAGCGCCAAGAGATGTAGATATGAACCTATAATATCGCTGTTTTTAATTTATTTATTGAAGTCCTTATTGACATGAAATATGTTTTACTATTGTAAATTAATAATCATTCTGTCGATATGTACCAATTAAATCCAGATATGCGCGTAAAAAAATGTTAAATGTCGACTCGATATATGGATTATATCTTTTTTTTCAAAATGCCTAAAAATTCTAACTTTTAAAAGTATTTTGTTTTGCGGTGCGTTTTCATTGACAGTGAGTATATATACTGAACAAGAAAAGAAACTTCCGCATTTTAAGCTGTGATTTGCATAGGGTTGACTTTGTTACACTTTGTTCACCAATCTAGATATAATTTCATCATTATATGATTATCACTCAATCATTCTGATCAATATTAATAATCATCAAAAACCAGAGTTAGTGTGTTGCTGCTAAAACATGTTTTTATTCAAATTGCGAAATCACTATATTTGTATCATAAAGGGAGGTAATCTGAAAATATTCATCCTTGAAAGCTGTAGGGCGCACAAGTGAGTGAACAGGTCAGTTTGCTTTCTCCGTCTTTTTGGTGCTGGGGTTATTTTCTGTTTATTTCAATAGAACAAAACTGTATTAAATCAAAGTTTAAACCACAAGACCCGGAAATTCTGTTTAAACCAAAACAAGGGGAATAACTTTGCGTACAAGTTTGATTCAAGGAAAATTGTGTTCATGACAGTGCTGGCCTTTTAACAAAGTTATTAACATATAAGACCAAACAAAATATATTTTCATTGTGTCTACATGTATGGGTAAAGTTGCGGAAGTTTCTTTTTTTGTTGAGTATATATGCTAATCATAGTGACTATGATAGGTCGTGGATGTCGAGCAAAATCCGATTGAAATGTTACAAGAAGTCTTACCAAATATTATGGTTCATTCATTTTGTTATGAATAGTCATGGCTATTCATATTTAAATCCATGAATGTCAACTATATTATCAAATAAAAGTTTACGGAAAGCATATCATGTTATAAAATCATGATGTCCATTTTGGCATCCATTTTATGCTGACATGTATCAGTATAACAATTGTAACATTTAAGTATCACCGTATAAAAATAAATAAAGCAATTCCAGTCGATGTAAATTTTCGTTTTATTTTATTACTGGCACATTTAGGCATGGCAAAAATATGACAGAACAAACAAAAAGCTACACATAATAAAAGCATATCATATCCATTAAAAGTCATTGTAGAAGTGTGTCGTATCACACAAAAGTTTGCAACATGTTTTCATGAATTAAATCTGCATGGCAACAGGTTTGGCAGGCATGAAACCACTAAATCTTTCCCCTTCATCCCTAAAATAGGATAGTGTGAAAAATGAAGATTTGTGTAAAAGGTAAAATATTATTCCTTATCATTCAAACTCGACTTGTGAACAGTCTCAATCAAACCGAGACTGTAATATTTCGTATGTGTCGTGCTCGGCCGTTTCCAAAGGTCCATTATCATACTCTTTTTTTTTTATAGCACAGTTGCGTTGCTTGTGCAGTGTGGCGGCAGTAAAACGTCTCCCCGCGCTTGCAATCAGTACTGTTATTCATTCGATCTTTGGAGATCGCTGAGCCCGATACTTGTATTTAGTTATCGGTGGTACATTTTCAATTTCTTTTGTTTTCTTACTTAATTTTTGATTCAGTGGTTCCACTGCTCCGGCCGATAAAAGGCTCTGGGTATTGTTTAACCACTTATAGGATATGTTGTCTGCTTTTTAATTTAGTCTTTTGATTGTTACTTGTGATACGCAGGCTTCATAACCGCTGCTCCCAACTAAATATTTCGCTCTTCGGGGCATTTAATTTTATAAGATACTGGGACCATACGCCGTACGACATGGGGAAGCAAATAACTCCATGTCCACCGCCGTATGCATGCCATCTTCGGGATGGTTAAAATTGTGTACTATTGACTTTATGAATATTAAGTTCTGCTAAACCCGGAGCTAGAGGGCGTGAGCGGTAGCTAGCATATTTCACTACCGCTCATGAACAGTCTCAATCAAACCGAGACTGCAATATTTCGTATGTGTCGTGCTCGGCCGTTTCCAAAGGTCCATTATGATACTCTTTTTTTGGGTATCGTATTATAGCTACTATCAATTCTGATTTAAGCGGTATTGTTGGCATTATTAAACTAGTATTCGCTACTATAACCAGGGAGTACTTCATGACTGGTCTGACACCGTATGCCAAACTCCCCGCAGTGGTTACTTCCCCTTTCTGTTACAGTAATTAGTAATTAGTGGCTACAATATCCCTGCGCGGAGGTTGACCGTATGCTGTCAGTGTTAGTGGTGTGAAACCACTAATTATTTTCCCCATAGACACCAATGTTAAAGTGTCACATAGTAATGATTTGATGCAAATTCAACTCAAGTATGTATAATGCAGCAGTGTAATGTTCACATAGAAAACTAATTTTCCTCTTAAAAAATCACCAGAAAAGTTGGGGTCACAAGACATGTAAGAAAGTTTGTGTTTGTTTTCTAAACGGGTCAATGGTACAGCTGTTTTCATTGATTGACTGTTTTCATTGTTCACAAAGTGTAAGCACCGAGTCGAAATTTCGAAAATGTTCATCAGTGATCCAGTAAAACCTATGAATACGCTTCTTATACATACAATCATAAAATCGAGTAGAAATGGGAAGTTTTCCCCTACTTATAGTGCCCATTTCCATCAAAAAAGGAGGGATTACTTTTTTTTATAGGAACTACATTCGACTACACCTCGGAGGTTTACATGTAATTAGTGGTGGTAAACCTTTAAGAGAAGAAAACATGTTCAGATGTTTCTTAAATGAGGGTTTTGTCTTGTCATTTTCTTGAGATGCTTAAAAACACCTACTTCACGCAAATCGAATGAGTGTTTGCCGAGATATGGTCTTGTAAATACCAAGGACAATAGTCTAAAATCGACAAAAGTCAGAGATATTTTTTAAACTTTTACACTATCTGAATTGTCATCCCAAATGGCACTTATTGTCAATACTCAATATTAAATAGATCAAATGTTTAGAACATTTAATAGACATAAATAAAATATGCATTTTAGGTACAATTAGGACGATGATAATGCCAATTTATGTCGATTTCAATGCCAAAATTGATTTTTTAAGCAAATTCTTTAAAATTGGTGGTACCATACCTGATTATAGTAGCGAGTACTAGTTTAATAATGCCAAAATTACCGCTAAAATCGAAATTAAGAGTAGATATACGATACCAAGTCGAGTTTGAATGATAACTAATAATATTTTACCTTTTACACAAATCTTAAATTTTCACACTATCCTATTTTAGGGGGGTATGGGAAAGATTTAGTGGTTTCATGCCTACCAAACCTGTTGCCATGCAGATTTAATTCATGCAAACATGCAACCCCACATTTTGATACCAAAACGACATAGTTCAATTGCAAACCCTTCACAAACACGTCATTTTAAACACGAAAAAAAAATGAAACTCAAAATTACGGCGTCTATAGCCAAATTGGACTATAAACGCTCAAAACTATGTAATAAACTATGGAAAACCTATTTCTGAGCTTATTTTACCAATCGTTATCGGAAAAGTGCCCCTAGGTACGAATCTGAGCGTGTCCTAATTACTGCACGTATCTCTTATAGGTGTGAAACCCCTAATTATTTTCCCCATAGACACCAATGTTAAAGTGTCACATAGTAATGATTTGATGCAAATTCAACTCAAGTATGGATAATGCAGCAGTGTAATGTTCATATAGAAAACTAATTTTCCTCTTGAAAAATCACCAGAAAAGTTGGGGTCATAAGACATGTAAGAAAGTTTTTGTTTGTTTACTAAACGGGTCAAGGGTACGGCTGTTTTTATTGATTGACTGTTTTCGTTGTTCACAAAGTGTAAGCACCGAGTCGAAATTTCGAAAATGTTCATCAGTGAACCAGTAAAACGTATGAATACGCTTCTTATACACACAACCATAAAATCGAATAGAAATGGACAGTTTTCCCCTACTTATAGTGCCCATTTCCATCAAAAAAGGAGGGATTACTTTTTATTATAGGAACTACATTCGACTACACCTCGGAGGTTTACATGTAATTAGTGGTGGTAAACCTTTAAGAAAATAAAACATGTTCAGATGTTTCTTAAATGGGGATTTTGTGTTGTCATTTTCATGACAAGCTTAAAAACACCTTCTTCACGCAAATCGAATGAGTATTTGCCGAGATATGGTCTTGTGATTACCAAGGCAAATAGTCTGAAATCGACAAAAGTCAGAGATAGTTTTTTTAAACTTTTACACTATCTGAATTGTCATACCAAATGGGATATCTTGTCAATACTCCATGGAAACGGCCGAGCACGACACGTACGAAATATTGCAGTCTCGGTTTGATTGAGACTGTTTATGAGCGGAAGTCCAATATGCTAGCTACCTACCACTCACGCCCTCTAGCCCCGGGTTGAACAGAACTCAATATTCATAAAATCAGTAATACACAATTTTGACCAAGTCGAGTTTGAATGATAAGGAATAATATTTTACCTTTTACACAAATCTTCATTTTTCACACTATCCTATTTTAGGGGGGTAGGGGAAAGATTTAGTGGTTTCATGCCTGCCAAACCTGTTGCCATGCTGATTTAATTCATGAAAACATGTTGCAAACATGCAACCCCACATGTTGATACCAAAAAGACATAGTTCAATTGAAAACCCTTCACAAACACGTCATTTTAAACACGAAAAAAAAAGGAAACTCAAAATTACGGCGTCTATAGACAAAATTGGACTAAAAACGCTCAAAACTATGTAATAAACTACGGAAAACTTATTCCTGAGCTTATTTTACCAATTGTTATCAGAAAAGTGTCCCTAGGTACGAATCTGAGCGAGTCCTTATTACTGCACGTATCTCTTTAAGAGAAGAAAACATGTTCAGATGTTTCTTAAATGAGGATTTTGTGTTGTCATTTTCATAACAAAAAAGGTTAAAAATATCGGACAGGGAAAGCAGCATTCAAGGACGACAGTCAACCACAAAACACAAAAACAAACACACAAACAGACAAATGAAAAGACAAAAGTAATAAAAAATGCAAACGACATCACAAACACAAAAGGGTTGACAATAGGGCTACCGCCTTGGAACGGTCAGTGGCAAAGTAGGCCACTGGGGGTTTAAACCGGTTCTAGGGTGCACCAAACCTCACACTTACCCTACTGTCATCCCATTATAACAGGACAGTGTAAATAAAGAAATCCCCGCCATGATCTAATCTCTAACCAACAAGGCAGCATCAATAGGCAATATAAGTAAAACACAAATATGCTCGTGTAAATATAATACAAAAAAACAATAGCCTAGAAAGCACAATGAAGGTACTCAATGACTTTGCAGAAGCCAGAGCAGTAAGAGAATAAACCATTAAGGGCACGACAAGAAAGATCATGGACAAACATCAAACGCCACCGTCCCAATGGGCTTTAGGTAGGCGTCATCACAGGGTCCACAGCCTGTCCGGTCATCATACAATTAAAGAGGAAAGCATAGTGGCGAACTGTAAAAGGGTCCACCACCAAGCATGCAGTACGTTGAAAAATGATAGGGTCATAACCTCTTTTGATAAACTTTTTAACAAGTTTAACAAAGATAGTATGAAAGTGATCATGACCAAGAATCTTATGAAGTTTATGAATCACATCACCATAGAAGTCAGGTTGTGATAGTCCTTGTCGCAGAAGAGTCTTAAATTACATTTATATTTGGAAAGAAGATCAGGGTTACGATAATAAAATTTTGCAAAGGTTCTACGAAGTTTATGGTAACGGTAACCCTGATTGAGTAACTTTTTAGTTATACAAAGATTACGAATATTAAAGTCCTCAACTCGAGTACAAGCTCTAGAAAAACGAATAAGTTGAGACAGATACACCCATAAGAAGTTGCTCGGGGAACATCCCCATCCAAGTGGGGATAATTAACAATGTCAAAATTAAAATCATCTCTCTTGTCATAGATTTTGCTAATTATTTTAACCATTTTCAATCGAGAGATCTAAATCAAGAAAAGAAGCGTTATTATCAGATATATTTTCTTTATTAAGCCGAAGTTCTTTAGGATAAATATTATGAACCATAGTTGGAAAGAAAGGGTTGTCAATGTTCAGTATGTCATCCAGATACCGAGAGGTGTCATTAAAAGCTTCAATAATATCTGCCTGGTTATCTGGTGAAAGACTCAACATGAAATCCCTTTCATAGCAAAATAAAAACAAATCTGCGACAAGTGGTGCACAGTTCGTACCCATAGGGATACCAACAATTTGTCTATAAACGGTGGTACCATACCTGACGAAAATATTATCTAATAGGAAGATGAGTGCTTCACAAACTTCATAGCAAGTCCACATAGTATAATTGTCTAAACTGCCGTTAGTGAAAAACGCTTTAATATTATTACATGCCAAAAATGTAGTATTTTCTCTAGCGAATGTTTTTTGAATAAGAGAAATTAGCTTGTCTTTAATAAGATGATGTGGTAAGGTTGTATATAGTGTAGAAAAGTCATAGGTACTTAATGATGAAACTTGACCTTTATTGAAAATTTTATCAAGAACGTCTCCTGAATTTTTTATAGACCAAAATAAATTAATCCCAGAGTTTTCATAAGTTTTATCACAATATAGTTTAACGTGATCTTTAACGGCAGTAAGACAAGAAGTTAGAAGTTTGGAGATGTTTGTTGTCGTGCAGGCACTAGAATTAGAAATAAAGCGAGCCTTAAATGGATTTTTATGTAATTTAGGAATCCAGTACATGGTAGGCAGTTTATTTTGCTTATCGCTTACACCAGCCTTGAAAGTAGTGCACCGAGTGATATGTGCGGAAACAACATCATCCTCAGTAGAATTAACTGGAGTATACGAATTGGTGCTGCCGAGTTCCAGAGATAAAACATTGACGTAATGTAGGCGTCAAACAATAATTACATTATTAGCTGCTTTATCTGCAGGAACTAAAACAAATTTATTATGAAATTCCTGAATTCCCGATTTTAGATTACGAAAGGAAAACCTAGGTCTCGGAGGTAGTAAAGAGGGGTTAGCATTATAAAAGTTAATACGTGTATCTATAATTTTAAGAATAGACTTTTTCCAAGTAGAAAGCGAGTTTGGGTCCGCATGTTCTCTACGACACCATTTTATACTAAAATCTTCAATTGAGTGGGCGATCTGGGCACGACAGGCATTAAAATCAATAGTTGAAGGTAATCTATATTTAGGACCTTTCGAAAACAAATGCCGAATACGTTTATCAACAATATCAAAATTACCAGTGATGACATGACCTGCTGGAGCATAGCAAAATTCTGATGTGTTGCATTCACATTCCTTAGGAGTATTAAGTACTATATTAAGGTCAGAAACTATTTTGTTGTAGTTGAAAATAATATTTCTAATAGGCTTTTTATACTTATAACAAATTACAGGACTTTCGGAATTTTTGAAATATTTTGGGATAGAATCAACTACACGAGTATCCCGAAAAATACTAGGCATGTCAATGAAATCAATACCTTTATTAATATATAGTAATTTTAGAAAATGCCTGACGTGATCAGACTCCTTGTCAATATGGGGTCGGAGAACATGTTGTGTGTAGCTTTGAACTATGGAAGCAGTGTTATACAAGGGATCTGTACGAATGAAAATGTTGTCGGCTTCCTCGTCGATCAACTTCAGTGAAGAAATAGACAAAGATGTAAGCCGTGAAAGCATAGAGTGCTTTCCAGACTGTTTAAAAATAGTATGTAAATCAGCGACAGAAATAATTACACGCGATTTACGTTTGATGTTACCATTACGCCTTAGACCATGAGACCTAGATTTACGCTTTCGAATAGAAAATATAGAAAAAATGTCAATATTAGGATCTTTAGAAATATTTCCTTCTTGGTAAGTATTGTCATTAAGGCCGAGTGGATAAGGCGTCTGTAAGTTTTTCATCCACTTAAGTTCTGCAATGTGTCTAGCTTTTATTTTGAAGCTTTTAGTAGCATCATTATCAAAAAAATAAATATTCAACTGGTTGAACAGTTACGTAATTAAAATTATGACCTGACTGACGAAAGTGTTGGTACAAGTAATTTTTTAACTTTTTAGGATTACTTGCATTATATTTGTGTTCACGAAATCGAACTTTTAAGGATCGACCTGTTTGTCCAACATATTGTATACCGCAAAGTGGTGCATTTCAAGTCAGAACATAAATGACGTGAGTAGTACGTCAATCAACATTTGAAGCTAGACATACATTAAACAATCTACCATTAACAGCTGATTTAATGGTGGACTTGCACGATAAAAAATTGCAACAACTGCACCTCTTAGCATTGCACTTATAAATAGAGGGAAACACCCTGCGTCTTGAATGAACTAAATGATTTCTGAAAGGAGACTTTACATGGTATTTCCTCAAAACAGGTGATTCTAGAGGAGTTACGGAAACTTTTGAGCCATTATTAAAAATCCTAGTAAAATTATTAGAAGGAACATGAAACGAGGTTGCCGAATGAAGATTTAAAGGTGTAAGGCGTACATATGGTTTAGTTCTAAGAAATGAAGAGTTATTTTGTGGAATTTGTATTGATGACGCAGAGTGTAACCGAAGAGGTGAAAGATTTATTTTTAAAGTTTTAGCTAAAAGACTCATAATTGTTATATGGAGAGTAATACCATTCTGTGAAAAGCGAAATAAGGGCCAATAAATAGAATCGTATCAAAGATCCATAAGAAATAATATTAGTAAACTTACGGACTGTTAAAAGAGGTCCAAAACTCACGTCAGTGTCTAATGCAAGATAATGAGGAAAGTTAAGGAAAACTCTAATAAAATGGGCCAAAATGTCGATGAGCACAAAACCTCCAACACGGTATATGAAACACAGGTGTTTAAGGAAAACTGGATCAATGAATGTCATACAATCCCTGTAGGAAGTAAAAATAACAATATTGATTGGATGTACGGGGAGACTTTTTACGGTCGCTTAAAAACACCTACTTCACGCAAATCGAATGAGTATTTGCCGAGATATGGTCTTGTGAATACCAAGGACAATAGTCTGAAATCGACAAAAGCCAAGAGATATTTTTTTAAACTTTTACACTATCTGAATTGTCATACCAAATGGGATTTCTTGTCAATACTCCATATGAATAAGATCAAATGTTTAGAACATTCAATAGACATCAATAAAATATGCATTTTAGGTACAATTAGGACGATGATAATGCCAATTTATGTCGATTTTCATGCCAAAATTGATTTTTAAAGCAAATTCTTCAAAATTGGTGGTACCATACCTGATTATAGTAGCGAATGCTAGTTTAATAATGCCAAAATACCGCTAAAATCAAAATTGATAGTAGCTGAACGATACCAAGTCGAGTTTGAATGATAAGGAATAATATTTTACCTTTTACACAAATCTTCATTTTTCATAGTATCCTATTTTAGGGGAGTAGGGGAAAGATTTAGTGGTTTCATGCCTACCAAACCTGTTGCCATGCAGATTTAATTCATGAAAACATGTTGCAAACATGCAACCCCACATGTTGATACCAAAAAGACATAGTTCAAATGCAAACCCTTCACAAACACGTCATTTTAAACACGAAAAAAAATGAAACTCAAAATTACGGCGTCTTTAGACAAAATTGGACTAAAAACGCTCAAAACTATGTAATAAACTACGGAAATCTTTTTTCTGAGCTTATTTTACCAATTGTTATCGGAAAAGTGTTCATAGGTGCGAATCTGAGCGAGTACTAATTACTGCACGTATCTCTTATAGGTGTATCTCTAATTACTGCACGTATCTCTTATAGGTGTTTCTCTAATTATTTTCCCCATAGACAACAATGTTAAAGTGTCACATAGTAATGATTTGCTGCAATTTCAACTCAAGTATGGATAATGCAGCAGTGTAATGTTCATATAGAAAACTAATTTTCCTCTTGAAAAATCACCAGAAAAGGTGGGGTCACAAGACATGTAAGAAAGTTTTTGTTTGTTTACTAAACGGGTCAAGGGTACAGATGTTTTCATTGATTGACTGTTTTCGTTGTTCACAAAGTGTAAGCACAGAGTCGAAATTTCGAAAATGTTCATCAGTGATCCAGTAAAACCTATGAATACGCTTCTTATACGTACAACCATAAAATCGAATAGAAATGGGCAGTTTTCCCCTACTTATAGTGCCCATTTCCATCAAAAAAGGAGGGATTACTTTTTATTATAGGAACTACATTCGACTACACCTCGGAGGTATACATGTAATTAGTGGTGGTAAACCTTTAAGAGAAGAAAACATGTTCAGATGTTTCTTAAATGAGGATTTTGCGTTGTCATTTTCTTAACAAGCTTAAAAACACATACTTCACGCAAATCGAATGAGTATTTGCCGACATATGGTCTTGTGAATACCGAGGACAATAGTCTGAAATCGACAAAAGTCAGAGATATTTTTTTAAACTTTTACCCTATCTGAATTGTCATACCAAATGGCATTTCTTGTCAATACTCCATATTAAATACATCAAATGTTTAGAACACTCAATAGACATAAATAAAATATGCATTTTAGGTACAATTAGGACGATGATAATGCCAAGTTATGTCGATTTTCATGCCAAAATTGATTTTTTAAGCCAATTCTTCAAAATTATTCGTACCATACCCGATTATAGTAGCAAATACTAGTTTAATAATGCCAAAAATACCGTTCATCAGTGATCCAGTAAAACCTATGAATACGCTTCTTATACATACAACCATAAAATCGAATAGAAATGGGCAGTTTTCCCCTACTTATAGTGCCCATTTCCATCAAAAAAGGAGGGATTACTTTTTATTATAGGAACTACATTCGACTACACCTCGGAGGTTTACATGTAATTAGTGGTGGTAAACCTTTAAGAGAAGAAAACATGTTCAGATGTTTTTTAAATGAAGATTTTGTGTTGTCATTTTCATAACAAGCTTAAAAACACCTACATCACGCAAATAGAATGAGTATTTGCCGACATATGGTCTTGTGAATACCAAGGACAATAGTCTGAAATCGACAAAAGTCAGAGGTATTTTTTTAAACTTTTACCCTATCTGAATTTTCATACCAAATGACATTTCTTGTCAATACTCCATATTAAATAGACCAAATGTTTAGAACATTCAATAGACATAAATAAAATATGCATTTTAGGTACAATTAGGACGATGATAATGCCAATTTTTGTCGACTTCCATGCCAAAATCTATTTTTTAAGTAAATTCTTCAAAATTTGTGGTACCATACCTGTTTATAGTAGAGAATACTAGTTTAATAATGCCAAAAATACCGTTCATCAGTAATCCAGTAAAACCTATGAATACGTTTCTTATACATACAACCATAAAATCGAATAGAAATGGGAAGTTTTCCCCTACTTATAGTGCCCATTTCCATCAAAAAAGGAGGGATTACTTTTTATTATAGGAACTACATTCGACTACACTTCGGAGGTTTACATGTAATTAGTGGTGGTAAACCTTTAAGAGAAGAAAACATGTTCAGATGTTTCTTAAATGAGGATTGTGTTTTGTCATTTTCATAACAAGCTTAAAAACACCTTTTTCACGCAAATCGAATGAGTATTTGCCGACATATGGTCTTGTGAATACCAAGGACAATAGTCTAAAATCGACAAAAGTCAGAGATATTTTTTTAAACTTTTGCACTATCTGAATTGTCATACCAAATGACATTTCTTGTCAATACTCCATATTAAATAGATCAAATGTTAAGAACATTCAATAGGCATAAATAAATATGCATTTTAGGTACAATTAGGACGATGATAATGCCAAGTTATGTCGATTTTCATGCCAAAATTGATTTTTTAAGCCAATTCTTCAAAATTATTCGTACCATACCCGATTATAGTAGCGCATACTAGTTTAATAATGCCAAAAATACCGTTCATCAGTGATCTAGTAAAACCTATGAATACGCTTCTTATACATACAACCATCAAATCGAATAGAAATGGGCAGTTTTCCCCTACTTATAGTGCCCATTTCCATCAAAAAAGGAGGGATTACTTTTTATTATAGGAACTATATTCGATTACACCTCGGATGTTTACATGTAATTAGTGGTGGTAAACCTTTAAGAGAAGAAAACATGTTCAGATGTTTCTTAAATGAGGATTTTGTGTTGTCATTTTCATAACAAGCTTAAAAACACCTACTTCACGCAAATAGAATGAGTATTTGCCGACATATGGTCTTGTGAATAACAAGGACAATAGTCTGAAATCGACAAAAGTCAGAGATATTTTTTTAAACGTTTACACTATCTGAATTGTCATACCAAATGGCATTTCTTGTCAATACTCTATGTTAAATAGATCAGATGTTTAGAATATTCAATAAACATAAATAAAATATGCATTTTAGGTACAATTAGGACGATGATAATGCCAATTTATGTCTATTTTCATGCCAGAATTGATTTTTTAAGCAAGTCCTTCAAAATTTGTCGTACCATACCTGATTATAGTAGCAAATAATAGTGTAATAATGCCAGAAATACCGTTCATCAGTGATCCAGTAAAACCTATGAATACGCTTCTTATACGTACAACCATAAAATCGAATAGAAATGGGCAGTTTTCCCCTACTTATAGTGCCCATTTCCATCAAAAAAGGAGGGATTACTTTTTATTATAGGAACTACATTCGACTACACCTCGGAGGCTTACATGTAATTAGTGGTGGTAAACCTTTAAGAGAAGAAAACATGTTCAGATGTTTCTTAAATGAGGATTTTGTGTTGTCATTTTCATAACAAGCTTAAAAACACCTACTTCACGCAAATAGAATGAGTATTTGCCGACATATGGTCTTGTGAATAACAAGGACAATAGTCTGAAATCGACAAAAGTCAGAGATATTTTTTTAAACTTTTACACTATCTCAATTGTCATACCAAATGACATTTTTTGTCAATACTCCATATTAAATAGATCAAATGTTTAGAATATTCAATAGACATAAATAAAATATGCATTTTAGGTACAATTAGGACGATGATAATTCCAATTTATGTCGATTTTCATGCCAAAATTGATTTTTTAAGCAAATTCTTCAAAATTTGTCGTACCGTACCTGATTATAGTAGCGAATACTAGTTTAATAATGCCAAAAATACCGTTCATCAGTGATCCAGTAAAACCTATGAATACGCTTCTTATACATACAACCATATCATTAAATAAATATGGGCAGTTTTCCCCTACTTATAGTGCCCATTTCCATCAAAAAAGGAGGGATTACTTTTTATTATAGGAACTACATTCGACTACACCTCGGAGGATTACGTGTTATTAGTGGTGGTAAACGTTTAAGAAAAGAAAACATGTTCAGATGTTTCTTAAATGAGGATTTTATGTTGTCATTTTCATAACAAGCTTAAAAACACCTACTTCACGCAAATAGAATGAGTATTTGCCGACATATGGTCTTGTGAATAACAAGGACAATAGTCTGAAATCGACAAAAGTCAGAGATATTTTTTTAAACATTTACACTATCTGAATTGTAATACCAAATGGCATTTCTTGTCAATACTCTATGTTAAATAGATCAGATGTTTAGAATATTCAATAGACATAAATAAAATATGCATTTTAGGTACAATTAGGACGATGATAATGCCAATTTATGTCTATTTTCATGCCAGAATTGATTTTTTAAGCAAATCCTTCAAAATTTGTAGTACCATACCTGATTATAGTAGCGAATAATAGTGTAATAATGCCAGAAATACCGTTCATCAGTGATCCAGTCAAACCTATGAATACGCTTCTTATACGTACAACCATAAAATCGAATAGAAATGGGCAGTTTTCCCCTACTTATAGTGCCCATTTCCATCAAAAAAGGAGGGATTACTTTTTATTATAGGAACTATATTCGATTACACCTCGGATGTTTACATGTAATTAGTGGTGGTAAACCTTTAAGAGAAGAAAACATGTTCAGATGTTTCTTAAATGAAGATTTTGTGTTGTCATTTTCATAACAAGCTTAAAAACACCTTTTTCACGCAAATCGAATGAGTATTTGCCGGCATATGGTCTTGTGAATACCAAGGACAATAGTCTAAAATCGACAAAAGTCAGAGATATTTTTTTAAACTTTTGCACTATCTGAATTGTCATACCAAATGACATTTCTTGTCAATAGTCCATATTAAATAGATCAAATGTTAAGAACATTCAATAGGCATAAATAAATATGCATTTTAGGTACAATTAGGACGATGATAATGCCAAGTTATGTCGATTTTCATGCCAAAATTGATTTTTTAAGCCAATTCTTCAAAATAATTCGTACCATACCCGATTATAGTAGCGCATACTAGTTTAATAATGCCAAAAATACCGTTCATCAGTGATCTAGTAAAACCTATGAATACGCTTCTTATACATACAACCATCAAATCGAATAGAAATGGGCAGTTTTCCCCTACTTATAGTGCCCATTTCCATCAAAAAAGGAGGGATTACTTTTTATTATAGGAACTATATTCGATTACACCTCGGATGTTTACATGTAATTAGTGGTGGTAAACCTTTAAGAGAAGAAAACATGTTCAGATGTTTCTTAAATGAGGATTTTGTGTTGTCATTTTCATAACAAGCTTAAAAACACCTACTTCACGCAAATAGAATGAGTATTTGCCGACATATGGTCTTGTGAATAACAAGGACAATAGTCTGAAATCGACAAAAGTCAGAGATATTTTTTTAAACGTTTACACTATCTGAATTGTCATACCAAATGGCATTTCTTGTCAATACTCTATGTTAAATAGATCAGATGTTTAGAATATTCAATAGACATAAATAAAATATGCATTTTAGGTACAATTAGGACGATGATAATGCCAATTTATGTCTATTTTCATGCCAGAATTGATTTTTTAAGCAAGTCCTTCAAAATTTGTCGTACCATACCTGATTATAGTAGCAAATAATAGTGTAATAATGCCAGAAATACCGTTCATCAGTGATCCAGTAAAACCTATGAATACGCTTCTTATACATACAACCATAAAATCGAATAGAAATGGGCAGTTTTCCCCTACTTATAGTGCCCATTTCCATCAAAAAAGGAGGGATTACTTTTTATTATAGGAACTACATTCGACTACACCTCGGAGGATTACGTGTTATTAGTGGTGGTAAAGGTTTAAGAAAAGAAAACATGTTCAGATGTTTCTTAAATGAGGATTTTGTGTTGTCATTTTCATAACAAGCTTAAAAACACCTACTTCACGCAAATAGAATGAGTATTTGCCGACATATGGTCTTGTGAATAACAAGGACAATAGTCTGAAATCGACAAAAGTCAGAGATATTTTTTCAAACTTTTACACTATCTCAATTGTCTTACCAAATGACATTTTTTGTCAATACTCTATATTAAATAGATCAAATGTTTAGAACATTCAATAGACATAAATAAAATATGCATTTTAGGTACAATTAGGACGATGATAATTCCAATTTATGTCGATTTTCATGCCAAAATTGATTTTTTAAGCAAATTCTTCAAAATTTGTCGTACCGTACCTGATTATAGTAGCGAATACTAGTTTAATAATGCCAAAAATACCGTTCATCAGTGATCCAGTAAAACCTATGAATACGCTTCTTATACATACAACCATATCATCGAATAAATATGGGCAGTTTTCCCCTACTTATAGTGCCCATTTCCATCAAAAAAGGAGGGATTACTTTTTATTATAGGAACTACATTCGACTACACCTCGAAGGATTACGTGTTATTAGTGGTGGTAAAGGTTTAAGAAAAGAAAACATGTTCAGATGTTTCTTAAATGAGGATTTTGTGTTGTCATTTTCATAACAAGCTTAAAAACACCTACTTCACGCAAATAGAATGAGTATTTGCCGACATATGGTCTTGTGAATAACAAGGACAATAGTCTGAAATCGACAAAAGTCAGAGATATTTTTTTAAACTTTTACACTATCTGAATTGTCATACCAAATGGCATTTCTTGTCAATACTCTATGTTAAATAGATCAGATGTTTAGAATATTCAATAGACATAAATAAAATATGCATTTTAGGTACAATTAGGACGATGATAATGCCAATTTATGTCTATTTTCATGCCAGAATTGATTTTTTAAGCAAATCCTTCAAAATTTGTCGTACCATACCTGATTATAGTAGCAAATAATAGTGTAATAATGCCAGAAATACCGTTCATCAGTGATCCAGTAAAACCTATGCATACGCTTCTTATACGTACAACCATAAAATCGAATAGAAATGGGCAGTTTTCCCCTACTTATAGTGCCCATTTCCATCAAAAAAGGAGGGATTACTTTTTATTATAGGAACTATATTCGATTACACCTCGGATGTTTACATGTAATTAGTGGTGGTAAACCTTTAAGAGAAGAAAACATGTTCAGATGTTTCTTAAATGAGGATTTTGTGTTGTCATTTTCATAACAAGCTTAAAAACACCTTTTTCACGCAAATCGAATGAGTATTTGCCGACATATGGTCTTGTGAATACCAAGGACAATAGTCTAAAATCGACAAAAGTCAGAGATATTTTTTTAAACTTTTGCACTATCTGAATTGTCATACCAAATGACAATTTTTGTCAATACTCCATATTAAATAGATCAAATGTTAAGAACATTCAATAGGCATAAATAAATATGCATTTTAGGTACAATTAGGACGATGATAATGCCAAGTTATGTCGATTTTCATGCCAAAATTGATTTTTTAAGCCGATTATAGTAGCGCATACTAGTTTAATAATGCCAAAAATACCGTTCATCAGTGATCTAGTAAAACCTATGAATACGCTTCTTATACATACAACCATCAAATCGAATAGAAATGGGCAGTTTTCCCCTACTTATAGTGCCCATTTCCATCAAAAAAGGAGGGATTACTTTTTATTATAGGAACTATATTCGATTACACCTCGGATGTTTACATGTAATTAGTGGTGGTAAACCTAGCTGTGCAGACGATATATTGACGCTTTAAATTCGCTTAAATGACACAGATATACTATTACACGCTAAGTTATCGAGACCGGACTGTACATATCATTGCATAATCATCATTGCATAGTGCGCGTGTGTAAGCATGGATAATATAAGGTAATTGAGTCTAAAGTAAAGTTAACAAACTATATAAAAGTTAACCTTTATAAGTAATAAGAATGCTCTTGTGTAGTTATCTGTAGGAGTATTCCCACGCAGACGGTAGGAACAAATACGATTTATTCTGTAGGAGTTTCGTACACAGTATTTTCCGAATATGGTTTTAAAAGCGCTACGAAATGTAATTTGACTGTTCTACCAAAGTGCATGTGAGCGATCTCTTATGTAATATAACCATAGGCAGATGGGTTGGGATTTAGGGTAGATAGGTGGGGGATTGTGATGCGAATTTTTAAGCAGACGATTTATTATTAGTTGTGGTTATTGAGACACAATTTAATCTGAAAACCAAGACCAATCAAAGAAGTATTTAAAAGAAGTATGTCATAACTCTGAAACATTTGTCATATGAAAGATAGTGTACTACTGTAAAGTACGGGGTACTTTTAAAGGGACATATGGCAATCTTGTAGTTTGTATCGACTATTAAAATTAGCATAGATATCGATTTATAACTCCAATATCATTTTGACTTTAAAACTGCTCGTAATGAAATGAACCTTTCAGTTTTCAAAATTATTCGTTATTCTACCATTTGTTATTCGTTATACTAAAATTATTCTATATTCTAGCATTTGTTTACATATATTATTGGTGAAATATAATCAACAGTTAGTAATACGCAACCTATTCTAATAATTAATATTAATGATTACACAAAAATGCAAATAATGTAGAAAAACTAACAGGACGCCGCGAGTTTAAATAAATCAAGATTGCCGTGTTGTAACACTCTATGTCACCAGGGCATTAATAATTAACAAGTCCAGACAAGAAGTCCTGTAACACTCTATGTCACCAGGGCATTAATAATTAACAAGTCCAGACTTTTAAACACACGTTTTAATAATCTGTAAAACTAACCCATTTCTGACCGTATAGTGTTTATATTTATTCTAACAGATGTTACTCATCAAATCTCTACATTCTCAGACAATATCTAACAACCTCTGTCTCTCACAGACTCTCTAAAACTACCAATATATACCTGCATGCACGTGCCGTAATATTATTGGATTTCGACACATTTATTCAATTGGATCAACGCTATACTCCGCCTACCCTGTATATCTGAGTAAGCTAATATAATATCTGCTATTTGAGAGGCAAATCCCAAACTGTAGAATAATGGTCATTTACTATTAACTGTGATATACTTCTACTACTTGTTATTAAAATATTATTATTACTTATTAAAGGGTATGGTAGTGTTACAGTGTGAGTCTTTTAGTTTTACATCAAATTGCATTAAACGGCTCAATGTGTATATCCCTCGTATTAAAACGTACTTTATCACATAACATGCGGTGTGGGAGGAGTGTAATAATACCATTCAATATTTTCGATATTCCACTAGTGGTATAACATAACGTTAATGACGTCATGGACGGCACGTTAATGTGCGTTTTATGACGTAATGTGACGAGGTTAAAGCCTCGCATTATATCATTTTGCCAACTCGTTTAATAAATTCAATAATGAATGAGTACTCATGTAAGATCCTCTATATATACTACCGCGCCACACCAAATACTAACTCGTAGCTCCATAGATGAGTCTCGGCATGCGTCTACGGCGTGTTCCACTCCCATATATATGCATTGTTTATGCACAATGGATGTAATGAGCTACGACGTAACGAATACGCTAAGGGGGTACATTCTCCCCCGGAAATAAAAAATAAAGAAAAAAATATGCAAATCATGGGGTTTGACTTTCGTATAAAGCGTTCGTGTAAAGACCGATAGGGCATTTTCAAGAATATATATATATATTCAAAACAAAAAAACACGTCAAAATAAAAAAAATAAATGCAATAATATTCGTGCAAATGGTGGGCAAACTCGTTCGATAATTAATGCAGGTGACAAATATATTGTATATTCCGGACGATTACCAATATTGTCTATTCGACTTATAATCACATATTCCGGATAATCGGAAATATTTTAAATAGTCACTGACTATATTTGACTCCGGAAAAACGGAAGTATATTAAAGTAAATTCCGGACATCGGAAATATTAAAGTGTATTCCGGACATTGGAAATATTGAAAAAGGACCGCCGCCCTGTTTAAATAACAATGGCATTTTTGGCTGGTCATTGAATATATTAGACTTCGGAAAATCGGAGATATTAAAGTCTATTCCGGACAATCGGAAATATTAAAGTATATTCCGGACAATCGGAAATATTGATATAGGCTGGTTATTGAATATATCAGACTCCGGAAAATCGGAAAAATATTACCAATGAGATTATAAATGCTTTACTTTAAATTATACTCCGGATATCGGAAGCATAATAATAAATGAATGTTTATTTATCTTGTAATCAATGTTAATTAAATGTTAGCCGATACGTGCTGGTAATGCCAAGACACGCAAATACGAGGTAGCACGTGTGCATGTGTCCCGCCAAAAAATACACGCTTTAGGCGGACTAGCACGTGTCGAAAAAATTAGGTGCCAGCCATGGACCAACTTCTGCTCTGTCTGGGAAAAAGGATGCATTTGACTGCACAAATTTGTACAGGCCACCTTGCAGGATGTTTAACATTATGTCATTGCCTAGATCTGACAGATGTTCTTTATTCTTAAACATTTCCATACTTTCGGAAATTTCAGGATAAGCAATATATGCGCATTCATTTTTGATGAGATATTGGCCTATGCAACTATTAATACGTAGCCTGACTTATGACATATTTCGTCACGGTATCTCAACCTTGGGAGGATGGCAGACCAAACGATTAACGTAGTATGAAAGCGTACCAGCAGGTCATACATAACTGATTTTAAGTAGCCAATAATGTACGAAAGCGGGGCTTGGTCGATATCATTACCCTCACCGTGTAAAACTATGATATGTGGTGGAGCATGATAGGAAAGGAGATGATTCAAACGCTCAAATATATTCTTGATGCGCATTCCTGGTTGGAAGTCCAGTAGTAAACTGCCTTTTATATGACGTAGTCCTAGATGTACCCCGTCTGGTCTGTGATGGGCTCGGTTGAAAGCATCTCTAATGATTGAAGACCCGACTACGCATACTTGAAAGTGGCCTAAAATCAAAAACTTAAACAACTGTCAGTTGTTTTGTTTATAAGACCAAGCCTACCAGACAATGTTTAATGGGGGCATATTTAATCGGATGTAACTTTTATATGCGTTTGATTTCCATCGACATAATTCCTAAATTTCATCTTCGGTTTATCCTTCATTAAACATTGCTGTTGCACCCCGAATTCTGAAAGAGTGGGATTTATAATATGTACTCTGAATGCCTAAGAATTGTAATGCTTTTTTAAGCACACTGTTAAATTGGTAGCTTGTTACTTGTGATCCATCAAAATGGCATAGAAATTGACCTTCTATTTTTGGTCTGCATGCCAAGTATCTACACAGAGCCTCTTTAAGGAAAGTGTTGCGTTCGGAGAACTGTACTGTGATTTTGTTTGCACCCCTACCGAACTGATCATTTTTCGAATTTCTAATAAAAATATTAATGCAGTTAACGCTAAACACTACGTCTGTGAAACTATCAGAATCTTTATTTGACTTAGACACTTCACCTACTCTAAAAAGAGCACAAAATGCCAGAGCATATGCACAACTGAACAAATTCGCTTCATATTTTGAGATACAGGTATGTATTAAAATAGGCAGAATCCTTTTCAATAGGGTAATGCGTGGTCCAGTGGTAGAGCGCCGAACTCCTGATCGAGAGGTCGTGGGTTCGATCCTCCGTCGCGGCCACGTTATTTATCCTTGAGCAAGACAATTAATCCACATTGCTTAGTACTGGTTCTACCCAGGAAGCCATCGAGAGTGATTAATCTAAGTTGCAAGAACTTGTTTCGCAATCGATGTAAAATAAATATGTTTAAATCAAACAATAGGTTAATGGTGATGGGCATTATATTGTCTTTACGTTTTTGTGATCTGTAAATCATCTGTTCATGCCATTTAACATGCGTTTGACTAAAAATGTTTGTGTTTCATCTTTTAGACTATTAATCTTATTGAAATAACTGATGGCTGCAACATGACAGCTCATCGTCGAGTATGTATAATTATTTTGCGACATAAAGGCTATGTATTCAACAATTTGCCACATAGGAGGGGCCAGAGATTTCCATATTGCATGTTTAACCGAAATCTCTCAAAGGACGCCTTTCCAGCCTGATAGGTTTTGTGAGTATTAACTGCCATTGATGCTTCAATGTGTCTGTCTATTTCATGTTGAAAAGGCGAAGAAACGATTCTGGAATGGCTGCAGGGGTTCTGGAAGCCTGCAGGGAGTAGATTCCACAGCTTGTCCCACTGAAATCGACTATTAGCGTCACAAATTTTGTTTTCCTTACCAGAAATATTTATGGCTCTCATTTGAACATTATATGCCAGGAGCGTTAAAATCAACTGACGAATTAAAAACATAACCCTTTTAATGCGTGATGAGTTTTTGTTGATTATTTCGACTGTTGACAAGTTATCCGACCTAATTGTCACCTTTCTACCCTTGATGTTTGCCCCCCACGTGAAGAATGCCAATACAATCGGCAATAATTCTAGGTATGTAATATCTTTGAAAACTTCTTCGCTCCAATAGTCGGGCCCCTTGAAACACACCCAATTTCCTTGAAAAAATGCCCCACAGCCCAAATTCCGAGAACCGGCAGCATCCGTAAATAGCTCTATATCCTCGTTTGAGACCCACTTCTGATCTCTAAAAATGCTCACTCCATTAACATGTTCTAGGAAATGTAACCAAACCTTAATGTCTTCCTTCATGCCCTCTGTAAGGCGTATACAATGGTGTGGTCTTTTTGTATGTGACATAGCCTCGTAAAAACGACAATTGAAGGCTCTATCCGAGGGAATGGCTTTAGAAAAAAAATATAATGACCCCACAATGGACTGCAAAGATCTCAATCTGAGTTTTTTGACATTGAGCGCATCTTAAAATAATTTGATTGCTTTTTCAATCTTTTCTTTTGGGATTCTAACAATTCCTTCAACTGAGTCAATTTCTAGACCCAGGTATTGCATTTTTATGGTGGGACCTTCATTTTTTTTTTCGTTTATTGGAATACCAATATCTAACAGACCAAATCAAATGCGTTCTTCAATATCTGACATTCATTAGTGTCATGTTTTTCTGCAAAAAAAATAGTCATCGAGGTAGTGATCCAAATTGTCTGAATTTGCTTTCTTAGAGACTGCCCACTGTATAAATTTAGCAAAAGTTTCGAATATTGAGCAGGATATAGATGATCCTTGTGGCAACGTTTTTTGAATTCAAAATTGATTATTAAAAAATATGCCAAGTAAATCAAATTCTTCTGCATATTTGGGGCATTAATAAAATGCAGATTTTATGTCTTTCTTGGCCATTAATGCCGACTTGCCTAATCTTTGTAAAATCTCTATGGCATTGTCGAATTTGGAATAATGTACCGAACAAGAGGCAGAATCTATACAATCATTTATGCCCAGGTCTGCTGGACGGGAAAGATGCGAGATGAGCCGCCGACCTCCTGGGTTTTTAGGAATTAGACCCATTGGATTTACTCTTAAAGGACAAGGTATGATAAGGGGGGTATTTTGGCTCCCAATATATTCGAAATGGAAAATAATAATATTTACATATAATCTGTTGTGCATATTGAAGTAAACTGATCATATTCTATCTTCAAAATATATTTTTATTTATTTTATTTATCTAAAAGAATTATATAGGGTCTCAAAAAACGGCACTTTTGGTAATTTTGTTATATTTTGTAGATTTTGGACCTTTCTGGGCAAGATTTTGATCCTAAAAATATAGAGCGCACCTCCGATCACACACAGTTTTTTGGCTAATGATGCATCCCTATCAAGTGCCTGTTTCAACAAAAAATCAGCTGTGCTCGAGTGTGCGCTCTGTATTTCCAAGATCAAAAACTGATCAAAAACTGCTGAAAATGAACAAAAATGTAATTTTTTGAAAGAAAAGGTCTTGTTTGCAGGGCTCTTAAACTCATTTAGAGCCTTTAGACGTACTTGTAATGAGTTTAAATATTGATTCAGTTCATTTGTAGCTAAATTAGATGTTCAAAACTTGTGCATTAAAACTTTCAATATTGGGGGCCAATTTTGTCCCTTATCATACCTAGTCCTTTGAAATAGGCCTGTAATTGAAGGGATCTAATATTCTACCTAATTCTACCTCTTGATCTAGTTTGAGTTGAAATATTGTTGGATGCATTTCAACAGACTTCAAATTCTTTGAGAAAACTGGAATATGTGGACCCGAATATTGTAGATGAAAACCAATTTTAAAGCCTTCATATACAAATGATGCATCATCTCTATTTTCATATTTATCTAACATATATTTTTAACAGTTCTGTTTTAACTGGTGTGTGGCCTAGGGCCCATAAATCTTTGCGGAGCCAAGAATCTCTGCCTATATTGGGTCGTGCCTTGCTGGAACCTGGGTCTGAAAGACAATTATTGACCAGGCTATTTTAGATGAAAACCGTAGATGAATGAGGTCCGTTGCATTTTAAACATTTATGCCGGTAAGTGTAATTGACCTTATTGCAGAAACCCTTTAGATTGAATTCGAAACATGGCTTAAAGGAGTTGTTGTTTTGGGAAGGTTTTTCAACAGTTTGGATTGATGGGGACATGCTCAACAACCAAAGTTCACCATCAATTACAGCCCAGCTGGAGGATGGGTTGGCCGCTTTTCTTAACCGAAATTGTTCATCATATGAACTCCACCCGATGGCATAGCGCCTTGCTGCTAGTCTGATGGTGTGCATGTAATGCATCAGGTTTTTCGCCTCTGATGCATGCATTTCAATATAAATTGAAGAGAAAATCAAAAAAAGCATCAGTCCATTTTTCTATCGACATGGTTTTGTGTTCAGTAGTTTTGTTAACCACCACAAGTTCACCATTTATTAACTGAATGGTCTGTTTTGGATCAAAGTTTTCGTTGGTTAATAATGAGCTTAATTCAATGAATTCTCCATTCCATATTCTTCGTTTAATTTGTTGGGGTACTTGTAATGCAATGTCCCCACATACAGACTGAAATGTGTTAACTGAATTCATTTGATTACCTTCGTTTCCCTGGAAACGTCTCTCTTGATCTTGTATCTGTGGTTCGTAACCAGTTGGCCCTTGTTGATGTGGCTGGGGGAACGGTTGCCGTGGCTGTCGGAACGGTTGCTGTTGCTGGGGGAACGGTTGTTGTTGCTGGGGGAACGGTTGTTGTTGTTGGGAGAACGGTTGCTGTTGTTGGGGAAACGGTTGCTGTTGCTGGGGGAACAGCTGTTGTTGCTGGGGGAACTGCAGTTGTTGTTGTACAAACTGTCCCTGATCGTAACTGTCCATCAGTTTGATGCAAGGCATCAATATAGTGCCCTGGCCCTACCTGATACTGATATGGTTGAATCAGAGGAGGGGCCAACTGCATGGGCGAGTCTCCTTGGAAGTGTTGTGTGGTTGGATATTTTGTTCTTGAGCAGGTGCAGGTTGTTGAGCAGGTGGAGGTTGTTGACCTGGTACTGGTGCCTGTTCTACCGGTACATTTTGTTGTTCACCGCCAGCAGGTGGTTGGATGCGAGGCTGGCCTCTTTGACCCCTTCGTTGCTCAACCTGTCGCCCTAACGGCATATTTTGCTCGCCGCGTCTTGGACGTAGTCTTGGCATTGTTTTTTAGGAACATGAAAATAAAAGCAAATTGTCATAAATTGTGTCCATATTTGAACATTATCTTAAACTTCAATCGCCCGCAAATCTACTTTGTTAGTGTTAAAAATCTGAGTTATATACTACTGCCATAGTGGAATGCAAGAACTGTGTCGTCTTAATACATAACATTATCTGGTTATTAAGCAAGGAAGGCAAGACAGTATATCATAGTCATTATTTTTTTTATATGTTTTTTTTTTCCTGTTCGAACCCATCTCAGAAATGTTGGCATACATATACTACAACAAGATATATAGCTCTTATCCTGTTTTTACTTTGAGCATTTGTAGGATTTATCACAATGTGAGTGGTTAGCAAAGTTGGAAGCAAATTATTTTTTACATTTGACTAACTTTTTTCAATATTGCAACATTAACATATTGCCCGGTGTGGTTCCGGGGCCCCGTTTGGTTACCGGGCAAATAATAGGCCACTGCAGATCCCGTTGGAGGGGAAGGCAGAGGTGTAGAACCCCCAAAATTCATGTTCATTTTATCATTTTTTGTTCATGCTCATTAAAGGTCTTCATCATGACCCCTTCATTGTTTCAGGTGCCATCTCGCTCATATCACTGAGAGCAGTGGCAGAAAAACAATAACGTGGCTCCAGCGTAAATGGAGTGTCTACAGTAGTATATGCAGCAACTCTGCAGTTCAGGGTCAGAAGGTTCTAGGCCCGTTCTCCATATTTTATCTCGATGTACATGGAGGATGAGCCTGGCATGTTCATTCCTGTTAGGCGCCATACAACCTTTCATTTGTTGGTGCGCCTTAAAACCCCAATTCAATTCATACATTAATATATTGACAGCTGTAACAAAAATCAAAATCTTGAAAATTATTGTCTTTTTACTTTGTCAGAGATTTTTATTTTACTATTATAGAACCTAAGGATAAAACCGACAAAATCTCAACATCTCTGCAATGGAAAATTATGAATAGGTCTGGTCTTGAAATATTTGGTAACATCCGCGCGGTGCGCTAAAACGATGTATCCGGTCTATGACTGATAGCATATGGCTGAAAACGGTAACTGTTTATTTCCATATCACACCCTATATCAGGCCCTCGACACAAAACATCCCGAGAGCTTTAGCGATATGGCGTCGCAGGCCTGATATATAGGATGTGATATGAAAATACCCATTTATTATTCTCTATTTAGGTATATACACCTATAAAGTTTTAAGATATCCATTTTAGTCACATTGATAATGTAGTTTTGTATACAAATAAAATGTTAGTATAAAAGGTATTACTGTGTTGGTCGTTTAATGATTCAAATATAAACATCGCACCGATTTACTTTACTGTGCATTTCAGGGTCCCTAGACGTCGAATATGAATCGAGATTTTTTTATTACTCTCTGTATGCTTTCATACCTGATATGATAGAATAAAATGAAAACAGACGCTCCTGGATATGTTTCCAATATTGTCTTATCCATCCGCTGAGCTTCGCAAAGCCAAACATCATTTTGACGCTCCCCCACCCCTACACACACACATCTTTACGTGTAATTGTATTGACACCCGAAAACCAAAATAGCGACGGCGGAACATTGCATGTTTCTGGGGTAGGGTGACTTAAAAAAAATCAGTATAAACGCTGTATACTATTTACCTACCTTTTATTTGCTAGATATTATGGTTTTCATTCCAAAATAAAAGTAAAGTATGATCAATTACTGGAGGTGCTAAACATTGAATAACAACACCACCTTTCTTAGCCTACGTAAAAATAGCGCCGCCATGTTGTTTATTTTTACAATGTAAACAAGTGGGGTCAAAATGAATTTAGGCTTTGTGAAGCATAACGGATGGCTATGACAAGATTGTAAACATGTCCAGGAGCGTCTAGTTTCATTCGATCTAACCATATAAGGTATGAAAACATATAGCAAGTAATAAAAAAATCTCGATTCATATTCGACGTCTAGGAACCCTGAAATGCGCAGTAGTTGATTTCTTTGTCTAATTAGAGGATATAGAAACATGTTAAACTATTTTATCATATCAATCCGCTTTGATAAAATAAATAAATTTATGTGAAAATATGACCAACGCAAGCTAAAGGACCTACCAAGTATTAAATGTTAAATACTACCTGTCACAGCTAAACATTTTTTCTAATTGTATTTTTATCTTCAGATCCTAACCTGGTGAACTGTTGATAAACCTAAACAAACACAAATTAGGCCTTCCTTTATAAATTATGTGTCCCTTCTCGATGTAAGGTGCATTGTTAATCAATCTTCCGTCGCTTAGATCAGCCTTATATTTCATAACACGTCGTCCCAACATGTGTATGACTATATTATGTCATGGAGAAAACATATTAGACTCAAACATGCAGCAGTCTATCACGTATTCAAATTAGAATCTCACTATACTAATTCCGTATCAATTTGGCTTTATATCTGCTTACATATACTTCAATAAGACGTTGATATTTGTTATTCTATAATGGTTTTTAACTATGTTATTGGTGCAACATTATCAACAATTAGTTATATGGAAAAATGATTTGGTTTGAACTGTTCCAATAAGTATTACTAATGACTTGCAGTCTTGTCGTGCCCTCAATGGTTTATTATCTCGTTGCTCTGGCTTCTGCCAAGTCATTGAATACCAAGGCGTGTCGTGCCCTCAATGGTTTATTATCTCGTTGCTCTGGCTTCTGCCAAGTCATTGAATACCAAGGCGTGTCGCACCCTCAATGGTTTATTATCTCGTTGCTCTGGCTTCTGCCAAGTCATTGAATACCAAGGCGTGTCGTGCCCTCAATGGTTTATTATCTCGTTGCTCTGGCTTCTGCCAAGTCATTGAATACCAAGGCGGTAGCCCTATTGTCAACCCTCTTGTGTTTGTGATGTCTTATTTGGCCTTTTATCTTTAAAATTCTTTGTTTCTGTGTATGTTTGTGGTTGAATGTCGTCCTTGAATGCTACTTTTCCTGTTCGATTTTTATATCTATATTTGCAAATATGAAGAAAAAAATAACATTTGTGCATGATGCCTCGAGTTTTAAAAAAAAGATTTCCGTATGTACCGTTTAAGGCCAACACATTCGAAATTACGTTCTTAAACTGATAAGTAACATTTATTTGACCTTACTACGTATATATTACAAAATTGCATGATGCCTCGAGTTTTAAAAAAAATCAAGATTTCCGTATGTACCGTTTAAGGCCAACACATTCGAAATTACGTTCTTAAACTGATAAGTAACATTTATTTGACCTTACTACGTATATATTACAAAAACCATAGTTTTTTGCAAAGAGAATATTTTTATTTATTTCAGTATTATCATTGAGGACCTCTGGTGATGTTAAGGGCACTTAAGTCTGTACGATTGCTGAGTCATTTGTGTAACCGCGTGTCAACACAGCACGTTAAGTCTGTACGACTGCTGAGCCATTTGTGTAACCGCGTGTCACCACAGCACGTTAAGTCTGTACGATTGCTGAGCCATTTGTGTAACCGCGTGTCAACACAGCACGTTAAGTCTGTACGATTGCTGAGCCATTTGTGTAACCGCGTGTCAACGCAGCACGTTTCTAGCGTGAAAATGTCAACACAGCACGTTTCTAACATTGGTAAGTAGACCTGCAATTGAACGTTATTATTTTAATCGTCATGAGACGTTCAAAACTTTCGTGGATACCCCAAACAAATGTCTTTAATCGAGAGTCCGATTTACATGTACAAGAAGGACAATATATCGTGTTGGAATCATATCTCTGTAAACGTTTTATTAACTCCGACCACAGCTGATTTGTCTTTTTTTTTTGTATCCATACATCGACAGAGTCACGATATGAAGGACAAATATGAGAAAAATTGTCCTATAGAAACAAAAGCACCCAATCGAAATAAAACCATAGTTCCATAATGTACCAGCACCCAATCGCAATAACACCATAGTTCCATAATGTACCAGCACCCAATCGCAATAACACCATAGTTCCATAATGTATCAGCACCCAATCGCAATAACACCATAGTTCCATAATGTACCAGCACCCAATCGCAATAACCCCATAGTTCCATAATGTACCAGCACCCAATCGCAATAACACCATAGTTCCGTAATGTACCAGCACCCAATCGCAATAACACCATAGTTCCGTAATGTACCAGCACCCAATCGCAATAACACCGTAGTTCCATAATGTACCACCACCCAATCGCAATAACACCGTAGTTCCATAATGTACCACCACCCAATCGCAATAACACCGTAGTTCCATAATGTACCAGCACACAATCGCAATAACACCATAGTTCCATAATGTACCAGCACACAATCGCAATAACACCATAGTTCCATAATGTACCATACTAAATAAAATGTGCACATTTGAATAGTCAGTGGAAAGGACAATACACAACATACATATGGATGGAAGACAGGTTGATCCGACTTGGAAAGGTCAATGTACAATAATTTAATATTGTTTTATTGCAGATATGTTACAATACATCAATTCAGCATCACAATATTCATAGCAACATACGCAAATGGATTGAACTACAAGTTATTACAACATTAGTAACCGTTCTCTCCAATACGGTCTATTGGTTAGCTTAAATCGATTTTATGTGTCCACAACCTCGCTATTAACCTGTCTTTAACGCCCAAAGTGACAGAAACGGGTTAATAACGTGCATCGATTTATGTTTAGCTCGACTATTCGAACAATAAGAGAGCTTATGTAATCACCCCGGCGTCGGCGTCCCACATCAAGGTTTGCGTGTAAGCTGTGTTTATAAGTCTATGTCTCTTACATTTCTTATCTGAGCACAACCAAATTTGGCCATGGACTTCCTTATAGCATTATCGTAAGGGCGGCTGCATAAGTAATTTTTGTTCCTGTAACCCATGGCCTTCTTATAACTTATGATAGCCCTTAAAATGTGTCACATTTCACATCAAAATTTGCGTGTAAGCTGTGTTTACAGGTCAACTAAAATTGGAAATTGGTTTCCTTAAAGTATGTTGTAAAGGGTTGCGTAAGTAATTTTGTCTTCTGCCAATTCCGGGCTCCCATGGGCTCCCATGGAATCCAAATTGTGATGGTCCATAAAATGTGCAATAAAGGCAAATCAAAGTTTGCGTGTAAGCGTAATTTTGGTTTTGGATTTATTTTAGCGTTATGCATCTTATTCATACTTCAAGCATATTGGGGTATGGGCTCCCTCCTCTTTTTTAACATATTTCCATTCTTACATTTTTTACACGTATAGCAATGTTGCCCCACCCCCCTCCCCCACCCCACACACACTTGAAACTCGATTTTTTTTTTCATATTGCTGTGTTGTTTTCGTCAATTCTTACACATATATACAGCTATGTTACACCCACTATTTCCTAACCATCCCCCACCCCATCATCACCACCACCCCAATGTATTTTTTCCCTTATATCTCTGTTGTTTTGTTTTATCAATTGATCAATATGTTTCTCCCCCACCCCCCACCCCCACAACCCCAACCATCCCACACGCCATCATCACCACCACCCGGATGTAGAGTTTTTGTTTCTTTTGCATATCTCTGTGTTGTTTTGTTTTGTCGGTTTATCAATATGATTCACCCCAACCCCCAACCATCCCACCACCCCATCATCACCATGGCCACCCGAATGTTTTTGTTTGTTTTTACATATGTCTGTGTTGTTTTGATTTATCAAATCTAAACCTATATCAATGATGCGCCCCCGCCCTACCCCACCCACACCCCACACCCCGCAATTGGTTTATGGCTCCCCTCACATGGAGGACAGGAGGAGGGGAATTGTTTTCATTATATCTTCTCATTATATGGATATTAAAATTTTAATTTGAACGCAATCATTTACATATAAAACAATTTGGATTAAATTTAGATAAACATATGGAATATCAATAAAAAAAACTGAAATGAGAAAACAATTAAAATTGCTAAATTCTCATCCCGTCCCTCCCTGTGCTGCCTTTCGACAACAAATATCTTTAAAATGACAGCAATTTTGTGATTAAAACTGATAAAAAAAAGAAAAAAAAAGATCACACCCTGCCCCAAATTTTACGATAATGTGTATGAGATTCTAAAAAATAATTTTATATCGACCCGAGTTTCGATACACGCCCCGCACCCACCCCGCACCCACCCCGCCCCCACCCAACCCCACATTGTTTTAGCCTTGTTTTCTGATGGTATATACTGGCTATATAATTGATTATTCTCTGAAAAATCGAATAGTCGAGCTGCGCTGTTCTTCGACAGCTCTTGTTAGTGTTTGATGCTTTCAAAGACTTGCCAACCAAAATACATTACCAAATATTATCATAAGAATGAAAGGAAATACAATGTGGTTACCATAACGTTATTATGTGGCTTGGCATGGATGTTTTCGTTCTGTTATAACCGTTTCTGTAACTGGCTGGGTTTCGTCAGTTACATGAAGACAGTTACCGTTCAGGATTGTCAAAAATACTTTTGTATTTAAAAGCAGGTAATGACTTCGAAGACAAAGACATTCAAGAGTTTTTGCATGACGTCCATAAGATCATGGTAGATGAAGCTCTTGTTAAAGGAACGAGGAACGATACCAAGGTCGTCGAATTCGTACAACCCGAGGAGTTATCGGTACCTTTAATATATGCAACGTCTTGCTTTATGTGGTATCTTTAAATATGATGTTATGTTTCATATGTATCATATACTCTTCACATTTTGTAGTTGCTATAACGTTTGTATCTAACTATTTTTACGTGTGTTATTATACGTGTTCATCTTTATGATGACGTCTATTTAAAGCCCAAAAGGACGGTGACGTTTGATATTTGTCTGCGGTCTTGTCTTGTCTTGTCGTGCCCTGAATGGTTTATTCTCTTGTTGCTCTGGCTACTGCCAAGTCATCGAGTACCTTCTATGTGGCTTTCTATGCTATTGGTTTTGTTTTATTTATATATACACGAGAATCCTTTTTTTTACTTATATTGCCTATTAATGCTGCCGTGTTGGTTAGAGAATAGTTCATGGCGGGGATTTCTTTATTTACACTGACCGGTTTAATTGGGATGAAGTAGGGTAAGTGTGAGGTTTGGTGCAACCTAGAACCCGGTTTAAACCCCCAGCGGCCTTTTTGCCACTCACCGATCCAAGGCGGTAGCCTTACTGTCAACCATTTTTGTGTTTGTGACGTCATATGCCTTTTTTATTACTATTGCCATTCTTGTTTGTCGTTTTGCTTGTTTTGGGGCTTACTGTGTTCTATGAAAGCTGCATTTCCTGTTCGATTTTTATACTTACTTACTTTTATATATAGTTATTCTTTGTTTATTTGTGTGTTTCTGGTTTGCTGTCGTCCTTGAATGCTACTTTTCCTGTTCGATTTTATATCTACTTCTTATTTAAATGTCGTTACGTAGGATGTTAACATTCGTGTTAGACTAGATATATTGGCATATGTTTACATAGTTAGAATCTCTTAATATATTTACAGACGTTGTTATAATGTGCATTTATCTAATATTTATATGCAGTGTTATTCGCATTGCAATACATTTCTTGCATGTGTAGAATCATATTAATTAAAAACAAAAACACGTATGTTCTTGCTATTTGTGTTGATACTTTAACGTTTTCAGTTAAGTCCCACTACCATTATCATATATTTATCTAAATAACTTTTATAATACGTTGTAGGTGATTTTTTTTCCCATTGCAGTGTGTGAAATTTTATAGTTATATTTAAAAAAAAAAACAGTTAGTTTAATCGTGTAAGACTTGCCTTAATTATCTGTTGAGAATTAATGGGAGGTTTGAGCGAGATGGTGTATATTACAATTTATTGCATACGCATTTACAAGCTCCGTTTACTTTCAATGTAACAGAAACGTCAATATTCGCTCATATGTCATATTGGGTGTGTAATGTATACTCGTTCGTGATGGGTGCACTTTTCTGTTCATGTCAAAGGAAGTATGTCACGTGATGTAAACAATGTCGATTTCATTTATGTAATGACAATATCTTTGTTTCAAATATATGTTTTTGGTGGAAATTAAATGTTATAACCTATTTTATTCTCTCTAATTGCAATAAAAAGGTTATTAGATTTATATTGGGATATATGCACTCGTTCTTTTGCGCATAAATACTGCGCTCCTATAGTCGTTCATATATCCCGATACAAATCTAATAACCTATAAATGTTAAATATAGATTGTCAGTATTTCAGTATAGCTATCGTAAACATTAAAACAAGTGTGTACATTTTGATAAATATTGTTTTTTCCTGTATTCCTGTAAGGATACTATGTATTTCTAGTCTCTACTAAACCTTGACATTAGCGAGACCCCCATAGAGCATAGCCAGTTGCTGGAATTGTGCAGGAATGTCATAAAGTACTCCGCCAAAACAGGTAACGTGACTTTTATAACTCTCATCTACTTTTCAATATAAAAAGTAATTTAAGAGCTCTTCTGCGACAAGGATTCATGCTATGACTTTATGGAGAAATGCATTTCAAGTAACGTATGGTGAAGTTGTATTATAAAATATATACTGAAGCGAAAAATATACGCAACTCGGGAATTTCCGCTATATATTGTATATACTGCACAATTAATTCCACATAATATTCCAAAGAAAAAATTGCAGTTAGAGAAAGGACACAACTGTGATGTTGTAGAAGTTTTATTCACAGTACACTTTGTAACAAGAAATTCGTAAATGTCGAAGTTCCTCTTTGAAAAACTGAGCCATTTTAGTACTGTATTTAACTTAAAGAGTTTGCAAAATGTTGCGGCCTAAGTTTGCTCACATGCTTGAGTCAAACGCGTCAATGAAACTTTCAAGGAATACGATTTGCTGTGAATGTGTGTTGTTTTAGTCTTTTTTTTCCGAAAGAAAAGGTCTTAGCCATTTACCATTTGATTAACAGCAGGATATTGTACATACAGTATATAGCGGAAATTCCCGAGTTACGTTTCTTTTTCGTGTCAGTATATTTTATATTATTAGCTCTGTCTGTCCGTCCGTAATCTTTTTTTTGTGGCGACTACTTCTCTGAAACTACTTGACGGATTTTCATGAAACTTCACTGGAATGTTGCTCTAGATGTCTAGTTCATCCTACCAAAAATTCAGGTCGGCCGGAAATTCAAGATGGCCATCACTGCTAAAAATAGATTTTAAAAACGCGGTTTTGAGGCGACTACTTCTCAAAAACAGTAAGTGATATTGATTTGGTATCTTTACCAAAATGACTGACACGACATGTAGTTGATCTTAGCCAAAGTTCATTTTGATTGGTTGTCAAACATCGCCGCCATCGGCCATCTTTGTTTACATAGAGTTATATAGGAAAACTTTGTGGGGACTACTCCTCTGAAACTACTTGACAGATTTTCATGAAACTTCACAGGAATGTTGCTCTTACTATCTAGCTGATCCTAGCAAAAATTCAGGTCAACCGGAAATTCAAGATGGCCATCACGGCTAAAATAGATTTTAAAAATGCGATTTTGTGGCGAATACATCTCAAAAACGTAAGTGATATTGATTTGGTACCTTTACCAAAATGACTGATACGACATGTAGTTGATCCTAACCAAAGTTCATTTTGATTGGATGTCAAACATGGCCGCCAGCGGCCATCTTTGTTTACCTAGAGTTATATAGGAAAAACTTGTGGCGACTACTCCTCTGAAACTACTTGATGGAATTTCGTGGAACTTTATAGGAATGTTGCTCTTGATGTCTAGTTGATCCTAGTAAAATTTGAGGTCGGTAAGAAATTCAAGATGACCGCCACTGCTAAAAATATATTTTTAAAATGCGACATGGTGGCGACTACTTCTCAAAAAGCGTAAGCGATATTGAATTGGAACCTTTACCAAAATTACTAGTGCGACATGTACTTGTTCCTAACCATTCATTTCGATTCCGTGTCAAACATGGCCGCCAGTGGCCATCTTTGTTTACACAGAGTTATATAGGAAACACTTGTGGCGACTACTCCTCTGAAACTACTAAACGGATTTTCATGAAACTTCACAGGAATGTTGCTCTAGATGTCTAGTTCATCCTACCAAAAATTCAGGTCGGCCGGAAATTCAAGATGGCCATCACTGCTAAAAATAGATTTTAAAAACGCGGTTTTGAGGCGACTACTTCTCAAAAACAGTAAGTGATATTGATTTGGTATCTTTACCAAAATGACTGACACGACATGTAGTTGATCTTAGCCAAAAGTCATTTTGATTGGTTGTCAAACATCGCCACCATCGGCCATCTTTGTTTACATAGAGTTATATAGGAAAACTTTGTGGGGACTACTCCTCTGAAACTACTTGACAGATTTTCATGAAACTTCACAGGAATGTTGCTCTTACTATCTAGCTGATCCTAGCAAAAATTCAGGTCAACCGGAAATTCAAGATGGCCATCACGGCTAAAATAGATTTTAAAAATGCGATTTTGTGGCGAATACATCTCAAAAACGTAAGTGATATTGATTTGGTACCTTTACCAAAATGACTGATACGACATGTAGTTGATCCTAACCAAAGTTCATTTTGATTGGATGTCAAACATGGCCGCCAGCGGCCATCTTTGTTTACCTAGAGTTATATAGGAAAAACTTGTGGCGACTACTCCTCTGAAACTACTTGATGGAATTTCGTGGAACTTTATAGGAATGTTGCTCTTGATGTCTAGTTGATCCTAGTAAAATTTGAGGTCGGTAAGAAATTCAAGATGACCGCCACTGCTAAAAATATATTTTTAAAATGCGACATGGTGGCGACTACTTCTCAAAAAGCGTAAGCGATATTGAATTGGAACCTTTACCAAAATTACTAGTGCGACATGTACTTGTTCCTAACCATTCATTTCGATTCCGTGTCAAACATGGCCGCCAGTGGCCATCTTTGTTTACACAGAGTTATATAGGAAACACTTGTGGCGACTACTCCTCTGAAACTACTAAACGGATTTTCATGAAACTTCACAGGAATGTTGCTCGTGATGTCTAGTTGATCCTAGCAGAAATTCAGGTCGACCGGAAATTCAAGATGGCCGCAACGGCTAAAGATATATTTTAAAAATGCGATTTTATGGAGACTACTCAAAATACATAAGTGATATTGATTTGGAACCTTTACCAAGATGACTGCCACGACATGTAGTTGGTCCTAACCAAAGTTCATTTTGATTTGGATGTCAAACCTGGCCACCAGCGGCCATCTTTGTTTACATAGAGTTATATAGGACAAACTTGTGGCCACTACTCCTCTGAGACTACTTGAAGGAGTTTCATGAAACTTAATAAAAATGTTGCTCTTGATGTCTAGTTGATCAGGTCGGATGGAAATTCAAGATGACCACCATGCCTAAAATTAGATTTTTAAAAAATAAATTTGTAGCAACTACTTCTTGAAAACTATAAGTGATATTGATATGGGACTTTTTAAAAAATGATCAGCATGACATGATGTTGGTCCTCGTTGAAAATTATTTTGATTCGACATTAAACATGGCTGCCAGTGGCCATCTTTCTTTACATAGAGTTATCGAGTAAAAACTTATAGCAACTACTCCTCTGAAACTACTTGACAGATTTTCATGAAACTTCACTGGAATGCTGATCTAGCTATCGAAACCTATCAGTAGAGCTTCAAAGTCATCTACCTCTTGTTACATTACTCATGGGACGCGAAGATCGACAATATAATATTACAATAAATAAGATCCTTCAGGAGCAACGCCTGTTAACGAAAGACGCTATACGGTGCACATATCTCACGCTCCCTATAAGACATCCTATAAGAAGAATTCATTAGCTCCTGACATCCCTATATTACCCAATATAGAACAGTTCAATTCT